>JANHFL010004781.1:19366-43245 GCA_032468155.1 Oxyrhabdium leporinum
GGGTGGGAGGGGGAGGGGGTGGAAACAAAGTGCCAGCCATTTCTGAGTGAGTCTGTGGGTCATGAACTGGAATAGGGCTCATGGAACCGGAGTCACTCTGGATGGAGCCCAGGCTGCCGCCATCAAAACTGGTCATTTTCTTCTTCATTAGCTTCCTTTCTTTGGCTCTGCGATTTTGGAACCAGATTTTCACCTGCAAGAGCAAAACAGAGGAAGGGGGTAAAAAGAGTTTCCATCATTTTGCATTGGGAGCCTTAAAGATGAGCAAAGTCTAAAGCCATCCCAGGCTGCATTAACAGAGGAATAGAATGAAGATCACGTGAAATGTTAGTGCTGCTTTATAAAGCAGTTTTTAGTAAAACCCCACTTGGCATACTGCATCCAGTTTTGGTCACCACAATATAAAAATGATGAGGAGACTCTGGAAAGAGGGCAGAAAAGAGCAACAAAGATGTTTAGGGGACTGGAGGCTAAATATATATATACTGTAGGTTGCAGGGATTGGGTATGTCTAGACTAGTGAAAAAAAGGACTAGGGGTGACGTGATATCTATTTTCCAAAGCACCAAAAAGAAAGGAAAGGAACAATAAATGGAAACTAATCAAGGACAGAAGCAACTTAGAACTAAGGACAAATTTCTGGACAGCAAGAACAATCAACCAGTGGAACAGCTTGCCTTCAAAAATAGTGAATGCTCCATCACTGGAGGCTTTTAAGAAGAGACTGGACAGCCATTTGTCTGGAATGGTAGAGAGTCTCCTGCTTGAGCACAGGGCTGGACTAGAAGACCTCCAAGGTCTCTTCCAATTCTGTTATTCTAGGATTTCTGTGATTTATTCTTTGATCGAACACCCCTAAGTGAAAGTAGCTCCTAGGAGGTAAGTCAAGGGCAATGTTATGGAGCACGTCACCCAAAGAGGTCCCTGCAGAGAGATACAGGTAGACCCTGACTTAAGACCACAGATGAGCCCAAAATTTCTGCTGCTAAGCGAGACATTTGTCAAGTGACTTTTGCCCCATTTTATGACTTTTCTTGCCACAGTTGTTAAGTGAATCACTGCAGGTTTTAAGTTACTTGCACAGTTGTTAAATGAATCTGGCCTCTCCATTGACGTTGCTTGTTGAAAGGAGGCCTTCAAAATCTGAGTAACCAAACACTTGATGAGTATGGGAGAATTTCTAATCCAGTCAATAATTACACTTTCTATCGGGGCTGTATTAAGGCCAACCGGTGCCCTAAGCATAGTCCATCAATGGTGCTCAAGGGGAGTGAAACCTCCAGGGCATAAAATGAGAAACAAATATGACGTCTGATGACACCTGCAAGCCAAGCTTTTAAACTTTACCTCTGCACTGGGCCAAAAGAAGCTTTTTTTTTAAAAAGAAAAATAATAGTAATGCAAATTAAAGTCTACCGCAGCAGATAAGAACAATTACAAAAAATATTTAACAAAAGTTGAGTGTGGCAGATAAACAGTGAAGGGTATGAAAACTAGAAGAAATCTCTCTGTGGTGCCACTTTCCTTGAGACACGAAGCAAGGGCTTAATGGCTAACCCAGGGCTGCTTTCAGTCATTTATCTATAAAAGGGACCACAGGAAAAGCATGGATTGTCTTGCAAAGCTCTCAATAGAAGAGAATATTTGTAGCTCAGGGTTATCCTTGGTGGGCTTTGAGCTTGTTGGTTTGCTGGCATTTTATTACCCAACTAGGTAACATCATCAGTGCTGGCAGACACATCTGCAAGAAAATCACCAAGCTCAGAGAGCACCAAGGACCTCAGGGGACATTCTCGCCATGTTTTCCCACCAGCCAGCTGGTCCTCTGCTATGAATTGGACAGAAACCCTGCCGTATGCAGGTAACGGAGGCTCTACCTGTCTCTCAGAAAGTCTCAGGTTTGCAGCAAGTTCAGACTTCCTTCGGATGGTGATATATCGGTTGTAATGAAACTCCTTCTCTAGTTCTAGCCTCTGATGATCTGTGTACACCACACGGTACTTCTCTCTTGTTCTTGTTTTACCTGTTGAAAAAGAAAGTAAGAAAAGGTTGCATTTGCTCCTGAAATCTTGGACCTGTCTAATCCAGCCTTCGGCGGAACCAAATAAAGAAGACGCACATATGCTGGAAAATACCAGCAGTACTTTTGGTAAGCCTGTCTTCCGAGCAGAACTAAAAATAATACCATTTACAAAAAATTACTATTAAATGTACTGTATATAAGTGTACCATATGTACACCGAGAGTTTATGTATTGGAGACAAATTCCTTGTGTGTGCAGTCACACTTGGCCAGTAAAGAATATTCCAATTCCAATATCAATAATACTATTCAACAATTCTTACGCTTCAGAAACGATTTGGAAGGAGTACTTTAGACTTTGCGTGAAAACCCAGCATCTCACTGCTATTCATTGAAGCAGTTCTTCTGTTTTGGACTTCTGCGCAAGCTTACAAAACCAGGCTCTGCTTTAAAAGTGACAATCATGGAACGGGTTGGTTCCTTAAAACAGTGGCAGTTATTTTTCAGGCCCATGGAGAATTCTTGGAAAAGTCAGGTGGCCTTAAGAAATAGCAGAGGAATGCTACAGTTGCACAAGACACAAAACTCCTTTCAATTATTTTCAAAGTGCGCAAATCGTCACGTTGGCTGGGTCAGGGATAAGAAGGCATCTATATTCAATCATATTTTGGTTTTGCTCTACAAGCATCTTTACCCATAACTTCCAAAACAGCTCAAAGCTTGCAAAAACATTTCCTAATTCACCTGCACTGATTGTGCTAGACTTCTGCAGACAAGAAAGAAGTGGATCATGGCTAGAAGCAATTACTACAAGGGCAGCAGAATTTAGGTGGGGAGACATTTTGTGTTGGAAATATTAGCCACGCGTGGATCTGTTCCTGGCCTGTAAAAATATATGTCATTTTCCATAAACCTGAAAGGCACTTTTGTCTCTTGACTTAATGGTAGCCTTTCTCCAACTGATCAGCTTCAGAAGTGGTATGCTATACAGGGAGTCCTCGACTTACACCAGTTTATTTAGTGACAGTTCAAAGTTACAACGGCACTGAAAAAAAATGACTTATGACCATTTTTCACACTTATGACCAATGTAGCATCCCCATGGTCACATGATTTGCATTCAGATGCTCGAGAACTGACTCACATTTATGACGGTTGCAGTATCTCAGGGTCACGTGATCCCCTTTTGCGACCTCCTGACAAGCAAAGTCAATGGCGAAGCCAGATTCACTTAACAACCGGGTTACTGATTTAACAACTGTGGTGATTCATTTAACAAACATGGCAAGGAAAGTCATAAAATGGGGCAAAACTCACTTAACGAATTTCTAACTTAACAGCCTAAATTTCGGGTTCAGTTGTGGTCGTAAGGGCTACCTGTATTTCCAACCCGTCCAATCAGTCTGGTGTATGGGAATGACGGTCCAAAATATCTGAAGGGCCCACCCAGAAATACATAATGCAAAAAAGCACAGCAAGCTATCTGACCAGAACCTTTTGGTCACCCACTGAATGTTTGTAGGAGTGAAGCTTCTGCTTCTGAGATTCCCCTTGGTCTGCTTACAGGGGACTTTAAACTATCAAGCTGAGCTTGGGCCTGATGAGTTGATGGAAACACCAATGTATTTTTCTTGGCAATAACGGGGAAGTGTTATTGTCTTCTTCCCAGATTTCTGAAACTTCTCCATTAGGCTATAAACCTAGGATTTTCTAGCGATCTCCTGTTTAGTTTTTTGAGATCAAAGAGTATGGCTGGGTGCTGGAAACAATTGGAATAAGAAGGGAATTCTTTTCCTTTCTCAACCTCAGGAACTTTCCTAATTCTGGCAGTTGAAGTCTGTACATCTTAAAGTTGCAAAGATTGAGAAATTCTGCCTTAGAATAATTGCCACTAACATCTTGCAATTGCACTTATTTTTCACGCTCGTTGGAGCTATACACTGGGTGATCTAGCTAATCAGAGACCAAAAGGTAAATTTAAATGGAGGAAGATAAATCACCAGTTAGGCCCTCTTGCTTAAAGAACTTGGCAAAATTCCTGCCTCTTGAAAGTGTCAATAGATGCAAACCTTAGTTTGAAGGACTGTAGTTATCGGAATTTGGTCCCTATGTCAGAAGTACAGATACATTTTTGGAAAGAGAAATAAACTTTAAGTGTTAACCTATGGGGAAGATGACTGAACCAATGACAAGGACTTAATTTAGGTTTCTGTTTGATGGTCTACAGACATGGGCATGAGACAGATATCATGTATATCATGAAAACATTGCACAAATGACATGCACAAATGACATTTGTGTGATGATGTGACTTTCTTGCCATGAATCAGGGACATTGAGACCTCCAGATGCAGTAGAACTTCAACTTTTAAGGTCCCATTTAACTGGAAATTTGCAGAAATTGCCAAGATGGGGAATATTCTAATTTTGAATCCTATGTATGTTTGGCACATTTCAGAGAAGTTAGCTGGAATTTCCCCCTCAAAAATATAATTTAAGGAACAGAGTTCTTACTCCAAAAAAACTAAAGGGCTTACAGTTCCCACTAAAGAATTATGAATTTCTCAAAACTCTATTTTGGAACTCTTTTGCATTTTTTTTAGAAAGCCTTACCTTTTGGAAAATAATTTCCTGAATAATTTCTCTTTAAGCTATCCTTCACTAAAATCTCCCATCATCTGTGTCACGCACTGTATGATAACTCCCCACGTGTTAATTTTTTGCTGCTATTTAGAATCGTTCTGCTCAGAGACTTACAAAATTAATTGTTTTAAAAAGCAGGAAGCAAATTTGAAAAGGTTCCACCTGCTGCTTTTCTTTCTTTTTTCATGTTTTATTTATTTTATTTATATAACATATAAAAATTCCATTTCAATCAAACAATGTGTCAATCTGGGTACAATTGTTTCAAGGCAATCGTAATTAAAAAGTTTGCAATAGTATCCATCACCATTACATTAATACTATAACAACAATAATATTTAACTTGTCTACTTTAACAAATCTCCATTTTAACATTTATCCTTTTCATGTCCCCATATTTCTAACGTCTGTTTCTATTATCTAACCATTGATAAAATAGGTCCCATATATTCAGTTTCTTCTTTGTCCTTCACAGTAAACGTTAGTCTATCCATTTCTGCACATTCTAATATTTTCTTAGTTACATCCTTATTTGTCAGGATCTCATCTTACTTCCATTGTTGTGCAAATACAATTCTGGCTGCAATTAGTACATGTAAAATCAAATATATAGTCCCTTTGTCGTATTTTTCCAGCAGAATGCTCAATAAAAATATTTCTGGTTTCATGTCTATATGCTGTTTTAACATTTTTTCCAACCAAGTATGTATTTTCATCCAATATTTTTTAGCTTTTGGCCATGTCCACCACATAGGATAATATGAACCAGGTATTTGACTGCACTTCCAGCATTTAGCGGATCTATCCTCATACATTTTTGCCAATCTTGTTGGTGCAAAATGCTATCAATAGAACATTTTATACAAATTTTCTTTATATGCAGTTTCAAGCTACAGCTTTCACCATGAAGTGGATGCACATCCTTTTCTCCTCTTCTCTCTTAAAGTTCTTCATTTTAAAAGCCGAACCAGACAGCCATTGAAACAGAGGGTGGGAAATGGAATATGAGGACATAGGAAGGCTAAAAAGAATAGACTTTTTCTTTTAAAATGAGATGTTAGCAGTAGGAAAGGAGCAGGGGGTGCCCTGGACTGGAATGTGTAATGGGGATGTGCTAAAGGAATGGCGGAAGATCCACTTAAAGGGGCCTTTTGTAATCAGAGAGAATCAGGTTGTTGACTCTGAACAAAACAACTCGCCAGGTGTTGTAAAACGGGACCTGTTTTAAGGATACTCAAGTTATTCTAGCAGTCTGAGGCCCTGCCTTGCTCTTGGGAAGGGGGGGGACACACACGCAGGTTTCCCCTTGGTCATAAAATTCACAGGGCATTTTTTCGGAACACAATAAAAGCCAAGCGAGGGCCTCTTTATTTGCTGTGAAAATCATCAGTCTTTCCGGCAATATAACTGCTAAAGAAAAGGAGCAGAAGCCAGGATGCATATCAAAGCCCCCCCCCGCCCCCCGCAACCCCCAAAAGTGTCAAAATAAGGTCTGTTGCTTGATATGGCAAACCAGCCCCTGGACTCAAGACAATGGAATCAAGGGACAAGGCGGAGCAGGATGAGGTTCCTGAACCTCACAACTAGTTTATAAAGAAAATAAATTAGCATTCAAATTGCCCCTGGTTTCCCCTGTCTTCCCTGCTTGAGCCTAGCTCCTGTTTTACATCAGCCGGCATCTTCCTGGTCACAGGAATTTGTGAATTTGTCCGTGTCTGTGAATTCAGCAGGACAATAAAGATAGCTGAGCTCTGCCTCTCCGTTTGGAAATTCCACCCCTTTCCAGTTCCATCCAGGCAAAGGAGCTTCAAAGAGCTAGAGGAGAGGTTCACCAACAGCCTTCCCCAGCCTGGCGTCTTCTAGGTGGGCTCCACCAGCATGAGGGAGAAGATTGCTATCTCAGCTTCTCTGGAGAACTCCAGGTGGAAAGAGGACGCCAAAGGAGAAAAAGTCCTGAGGGCAACTGAGAATGAGGGGCATTGTGGTTATAACATCTAAAGGGTGCCAGGTTGGGGAAGCTTGCTTAGAGAAGATTTTGAAAAGAACCGAGAATACTTTTCCTTGGCGCGCTCTGAGTTTGGTTTTCTTGCAGACATTTCATTACTCAAAGGAGGTAACATCATTTGTGCATTGATGAAACTAGCTAGCTTGAGGCAATGCAAGAAAACAACCAAACTCAGAGAGCACCAAGGATCTCTCATTTCAACAAATATTCTCCTTTATCAATACTTTTTCTATACCCCGAGAAGGTACAAGTTTTAAGAAGGCTGTCAAGGCATCTTCCATCCATCACTTAGTCAATGTTGATAAAATGATTCTGAGGGTAATATTTAAATCTAGCTAACCTTTCTCTTAACCCCCTACTCCAAATGTAGTTTAGGCTTTGCATGTTTAATTTTTATTTTTCCTGAAAGAAAGCTTACATACATGGGACTCAGCACTTTGTTTCATGACTAGACCTTCATAATCCTTCTCTCAGTTCATGATTCTCAACATTTTGATGATTCTTGTTCCTGATAGGGCAACATTGCTTTATTTATATCACTTCTTCCAGCATCATATGTATTTGAAATGTTTAATAATAAAGTGATTGCTTTATCTCTTATTCCTGATTGCAACATCGACAAGGAGCACCAACTCTGTTCCAATCCATAGAACCAATACGGAATGAAGTCCCTGTTTGGTGTCTTTGTGTTAAAGCTCCATGGGAGTTGCTATTGTCCCATCTAACAGCTGCCAAGTGAGGACATCTTGACTGTTGAACAATACCGCTGGTTGTCTATCTGCTGCTAAGAGAAACCAGAAAGACAGTGTCGTACAATAGTGAAGACAGGGCCAGGTCTAGGTGGAGACTTCTACCCTCATCCATGAAAACATACTTTAAACAAAGCAACCCAAACACCTCTCAGAATTGTTGCTATTGGGAAAGAAATGAAGTCCTCTAAGGTTTTTGGACTGCTGGAAGAAAGCAGAATAGAAATATGAGACACGAAGAAACAAATCAGCAAAGATTTGTATGAAATGGTTTTCCGGGTCTCTCAAGTGCGGCCTATTTCTCCCTCTCTGAAACTGGACATTTCTTCAAAGGGTCTTCAGAAGCGAGATACTATAGGTAGAGACTGGACTAAGGGCCCTTTCAGCAGGAACAACCTGAAGGGTCAAAACAGTCAAGATGGTGGCTGCAACTGCATGATCACTGCCCAAACTCCTCATTTATGAGCCAGGACTTCAAACATAAAATCATCATCATCATCATCATCACCATCTTGACTTGTTAAACCTAAGCCTAAGATTACTCCTTCAGATATCCTTGTTTTTCAGTTATGGCTTTTTTGCTCTGGAACTGGCTTAGCAGAGACATTTAGCTAGTTGAATCATATCTTGTAGTTATCAAAGACATTTTAATGCAGCCTTTAATTGCTGCCCTTTAGATTCCTTTTAATGTTTTTGAACACCTGACTACAAATGATGGTTCTTAATTTGCTTCAATTTCCTCAGTAATTATTTTGTAATTGTGATAATTTTTTGCTGTGTATCTATGAACGGTATGACCTCTTGGAAATTTTCATTTAAAGTGAAGAATAGTTTAAAAGATTTAAAATAGGCCAAATCAAAATCACATTAGTTTAGGTATTTCACTCTCACTCTAGTTTTTACTTTCAATCTTAAATGATTCGTAATATATTCATGAAATCCTAGTATTCTGTAAAATTTTATCCATGAATTTTTTTAACTGACTGTTGGCCAGGATTACCTGGCAATCAAAAAGTATCTGGTGTTTTGGTGCGTTCATGTTGTTTTAGAAACTTATCTCAAGATCTGACAACAGGCAGGACACTCCTGAATTTTAAACCCCATTTTGCATGGAATCGAGCCATTTAGAGAATTCTAATAGCATTAGAATAAGATCTGAATGTGGATTTTCTTACAGCATATACTGTACTATTCATTTTTCATTTGTAATTCCACCTTTTACCAACTGGATATGATAATGATTAACCCCAAAATTAAGAAGTATGGGATCACAAACGTTCAGATATAGAAGGACTGTAGTACAGTAATGGTATAACTTATGCTTTAATTTGTATGCAAAATATTCCAGGGTTATGTCTGTTAAAATACTATTGGCTAAGATTATGAGCTCCAAGGTACAAATAACAAATCCGGCATTTATTTTTTAACACAAAATCTGATCATGGATTGCAATAAAGTCCTATTCTATTTCTATTCTATTTCTATTCTATTTCTATTCCATTCCATTCCATTCCATTCCAATTAATTCGATTCGATTCGACTAGACTTGACTCTACTCTACTCTACTCTACTCTAATTCTATTCTGTTCTATTTTCTATTCTATTCTATTTTCTATTCTATTCTAATTTTCTCTCATTTTAAATGACTGTGGTTGCACATCATGGGTTTTGTTTGGGTTTGGCTTATTGTTAAGTGAATCCAGATTTGTTGGCTTGAAGGCTCTCAAACCAACAGCTAAGAAAATGAAGAGACAAATCACATCTGTCTAATCTATGAATTCTATAAAACATACTAAATCTAGAAGCTCTTTTTAAAGGCTTAACCCACTGGCAGGAAACGGTTCTTGTTGGAATCAGGCAGGTATCTGGCTCGAACTGTTGTTACACACACTAGAAAAGTTTCCAACTGAAACGATTGACTGTTTGGTATTGTTCACCTGGCCAGTTCCAGAGATTTTGAGTGAATTATGATAAACCAAAATCAAATCACCATCTCTGTTGGAGGACTGAAGTGAAGATAGCAGGCCAGAGAACATGGATTTCAGTTGTGAAAGTGCTGTTGCTAAAAACTGGCTACCCACCTTTCTCTTCTAAGGCCTTTAAATGTTCATCGTGCATTATAGCCTGCTTTGTGAAGGGTTAACCTGGAAGACACTAGCTCAGAGAAGTCTTGTTTAATACTCCAATGTGGGGAAATGGTTCAGGTGTTGGGCCAGGGTCCAAGCCCACCTTCAGGCCCAGGACCTCAGTGGGCGATGTTGAGGCAGCCCCTCTGAGCTGAGCCTACCTCAGAGGCCTACTCGTATAGGGATAAAGTAGAATTTCCCATTGAAATGAAAATATGGAAATGGATTATAGAACCATCTCTGAGCTGTAAGTAGCCTATTAGTTTTAACCTCCCAGGATAACCCAATCCCTAATTCACATTTCTCCAGTTAGATAGGAAACCTTGTCCGCCATCAGTCGTCATCTTCTAAAAAAAAGTATGACCACCTTTTTGCTGATCTAGGAATCTCTGTTTCCTTAATTACTATATTCATAATTACAAACAGGTGTTCCATGAATAGTGATACTAGTGGGTGATTTACCTATAAGTACAGGTAGTCCTTGACTTACAACAGTTCACTTAGTGACCGTTCTAAGTTACAATGGCACTGAAAAAGTGACCATTTTTCACACTTGTAGCATTGCAACATCCCCATGATCACTTGATTTACATTTGGAAGTTTGACAACTGACTCAATTTATGACGGTTGCAGTGTCCCGGTGTCACTTTTTGCGACCTTCTCATCAGCAAAGTCACTGGGGAAGCCAGATTCACTTAACAACCATGTTATTAATTTAACCATTGCAGTGATTTATTTAACAAACTTGGCAAGAAAAGTCATAAAATGGGGCAAAACTCACTTAACAAATGTCTCACTTAGCAACATAAATTTTGGTCGTAAGTTGTGTGCTGTACATGGTTGTTGGCCAAATCTTCATCTCCTGTTCCTGTAAATAACCAAATGAGCTACTTGTTGTCCAATTCCATGCCTGGTCCAAGATTGATATGGGATGATTTCTGCACCAAAACTTACAGTTCAGAGAATTTATTAGTTTTACCAATCCAGGTTAATTTACTCCAGAGCAAACTTTTTACCTCCTTCTACAGCTTTGGATGCTCCTGGATCTACTGAGAAAAAACAAGCAAGGGGAAAACAGGTGTGGGAACAACCCAAAGACAAGTCAGAGCAAGGTTGGGTGGCATCATGAAGTTGTGGTTGTTTTGTTTTTGTTTAGCCCCCCGCCCCCGATGAATTTGAGGGTGGGGGAGAGCAAACAAAGGATTTGAGGAAAAGCTTGATTTTATTGCTCAAATACTTTGCCTGCCTAAATGTGCCCTATTCTTACCCTAACTCTAACCCTACACGTGCCCCATGTTAACAGTGAGCAGACCTTCTCAACGTATCTCACTGCCTTGCCATCCTTGAGAATAGCAGAGTTGGAAGGGACCTTGGAGGTCCTTGAGTCCAGCCCCCTGGCCAAGCAGGAGACCCGAGACCAGTCCAGACAAATGGCTGTCCAAACTCTTCCTAAAAAACCTCCAGTGATGCAGCAACCACAACTTTTCTTCAACAAATCTTCAGTCCATTACTTCTTGGCTTGCCCCCAGGTGCTTCTTCCCCTCCCCCTTTGTCTTGCCCCATTATAGTCGGTGGCCCAGAAAAATTCTTGAACTCAAGTTGATGATGTTTTGCTACCTTGTATGAAAAGCATTGCCCATCTTCTCATTTCAAATATGGAAGTGCATCTTTCCTTTTTGGGGAGCTTGAACAATTGGTTCTCACTGTTCCCACCCACATGGCCCTGAGCGTACCAATAACAAAATATGATGATAAAAAGAAGAAGAGAAAAGATACTACTAGGCTAATATTTGTGATGGCACTTTAGTCTGTTTCTTAACCGTTTCTCTGTCGAAATATTTTTTGCTCCAAGAAAAGTCTGTATGTGGACAGATCAACAGTGTTTGGTAATGGGCAGCCTACCTCAGTGGAAGTCAGCCTAAAACTTTTGAATCTAACATCTGCCCTCACAGTGGAGCAGCTGGCATTGTGGGCGCTAAATAAGCCTTCAGAAGCAACTCAACAAAGTTTGGCCATCTGCCATGTAAGCAACAGCAACTATAGAGGGAACTTTATGGTCCGTCTCCAAACCACAAGTGTTTCCAAGGTGTTTTGCCATCCTTGAAAAGTCTGTATCACCATCAAAACAATATCTTATGAATGTCCTTGTAGGTCCCCATGAGAATTGCTGGAAACAATTTTGTATTTTTATGATGGTTTGTTGGATAAACCACAACTTTTTAGCACTAAGGCCTAACCAAGCAAACCATATTCCTGCTTAGCAGAATGCATGAAGCCAACTAATGTTATGTCAAAAGGTGCATTCTTCCTCTCACAAAAAGTAGAGAGGGAGGCACACTTAGAGAAGAGCAGTGGAAGGAGCCCAGAAATTAAACCAGCCCTTCTTCTCTGAAAAGCACTTTTTTTTAGTTTAGAAAAACAAAGCCAGTCTCGGCTATGACAGAAGTCCGTAAAATGGTGTTAAGATGTTTGCTTTGCTCTTCTGCATATTACGACAGGGATGAGTTGTCAAAGCAATTTATTGGCAGCTAGGTTGAGGACTTACGTAAGAAAGCCCATGTCCCTAGCTTTGGGACCTTGTTCCCACAATAGCTCATTCAGGAAGGCTTTGGAAAGAACATTCTAACCTATTCATGAAGGATGGATGGGTAAGTGGGCTTCAACAATGGTTAACAAGCATAGCATCCACAGATGAAGATGGTAGAGCTTAGATTGCTAGGAGAAAGGAAAGGACATTTTCTAGTTTGAACCCACTTTCTGTGACTGAAGGCAGAGCCTGAAGGGAGCTTTTGGTCCAGGTAGATTAAATACTAAGAGCTTCGCTAGAATTAGCTGTGAGGCTAAAGCATGACTACTGATCCCTTGGATTTCATATGATGAAACAGGACCACACTATGCATTTATTTGGGTCCGTATGGAGGACATTTTCCAGTATTCCAGAAATGACTGGAGAAGCAACTGTCTCTCTGGTCTTCTAACATTCTTATTCAAAGCATTTCTCTGTCTGCAGCAACACAAAAATTGGGCCTCCAGATACATGAGGAAATAAATTCTTATTTGGTTAGACCTCCCCTCCCATCAAGTGCCTTTCAAAGATGTGGCCCACCAGCTTCACCAGCCACCAATGAGAGTTACAGCCTTACACCATGCCAAACCCAGGTTAACAAACCACAGGTGCACTTTTCACATCATATGGGCACAGCCAAACAAATCATCTTTATCTTCAAGGAAGTTATTCAAACAAGATGCTAACAGAAAGATTGAGTCCCACATCCCGAAATGTAGTGAACCACAAGCTATCCAACCCTATTTTAATTAGCTGAGCATTGTGTGAATCCAGATATTCTGATGCAGCCGACTGGATGCAATTCTCAGAACTATAAAACCCATACTTGCTGGGAATTCTGGGATTTGTAGTCTGAAAGGGGCCAGAGAAGGCCAAGTCAAGAAAGTTATATAGGCAAGTTGTGAACTAGATGTTGCTCTGTCCGTCTGTCTATTCATCCATTCATCCATGTATCGATGACATTATCAATAGGCTAAACATATTAGGGATTTCTGTAAGACATCTTTTGATAATTTAATTCAAACCAGGATTTTACTCCTTAGCTGCAGATCTTACCATCTTACCCTGTTTGATTTGTATGAGAAACTGGAGAGCCACTGTTAAAAACAGGGAGTTCCCTGAAGTAATACTTTTTTATATATTCAGGAACGCTCAAGAAATAGGCTTAAATATAAAGGGTTAGTTAGAAACCAATTTGCCTTGAAAATTGCCAGTCTTTTGTTCATAATACTGACATAATTTACAATAGTGTTTTTCAAACTTGGCAACTTCAAGATGTGTGGAGCTCAAGTCCCAGAATTATCCCCCCACAAGTCCACACATCTTAAAGTTGCCAAACTTTACACGATGACTAGATTGCGGATCTTTTGCGGATCATTTTTAATACAAATTGAAAACTAGAGATGAGAGACAAGACCAAGTAAGACACAGGTAATAACACCGCCTTTTCCCTCAAATTCCTTCAAATGTCTCTAGAACACTATAGTCAGAGTTTCCAAATGAGGGAGGCTGTGAGTTCTGGATATTGTAGTTCAAGGCATCTTAGGAAATGCCACATTTAGTGTCTTTAGTCAAAATCTGTGAATTTCCAAAACTCACATCATGCTGAATCTTATTGAACAACGAGCACTGTGGGTTTCACACTACTTGGAACCATAAACTCACCAAACCGCCTGGGGCACATAACAAATTCAACTGGATATTTCTTTACGACTGTGGCTAAATCTTATCTTACATGAAACCATGTAATACGAGGACTGCCGCTAGATGTGTAGAGTGTCATGGAGACCAATTACCAACATTAAAACATACTAGTGTAGCATTGTTTGACATCTGACTAGTTGGCTAATGAAACATCTGCGAGCAGCCAAGCTCAGCACCAGGAACTCCACAGCTCAACCCTGAGCTACATCTATTCTATTAGTGTTCAATATACTAATATTAGCGTTAATGCAGCTGTAACTCATTTTATCATATCTGTTCTACTTTATCATCGAGCAAGACAATTTTCCGGAATATCTAAGATGCCTTTTATAAAATCATGTGCAATGTTTATCCTGCCCGCTTATTAAATCCATTGTTCCTAATGTTCTGGAAGGTACTCTATCAAGAGATCAAAGGTATTTTCTGCTTCTTAGATTCCTGCATTCCGAGAGGCCTCTAGCCTGCCAAGCAAGAGCCCCTTTTATTCGGAGGATCCGTTTGAAATGTTAATGGTGGTTACCCTGAAAGTGAACCCAGGTGAGCCCAGAGTCCTTGCTGCAGAATTCCCTCTCAAGATAGAAATCTTTCGGTGCAGGCAGGCATTGTCCCTTAAGTGCCAGTTTGGTTCTGCTGTTATGCAGATACATTTAAAAAGGTGCAAAGTTCACCCTTCTGGGTTGATTTCAGGTGCAAAGGGCTGAGGCAGATTCACAGGTATTTAGAGGAAGAAGCTTTGAAATAAAGGGGAACGTTTGTGGCTCAGGGTTGAAAAGAGGGGTCCTCATGCTCTCTGAGATGGGTTGCTTTCTTCCAGATGTTTCATTATCCAAACTAGTAACATCATCACTGCTGATAATGCTGCCTAGTTTGCGTAATGAAACGTCTGCAGGAAAACAACCCAGCTCAGAGAGCACCAAGGCCCATCACCCCCAGCTTTGAAATAAATAGGACTTTGATGTCGATTCTAATGTGTATTGTGTATAGCAGGAAAACGGTGTTGGGCTACGGTAGATCCAAAATCAGTCTGCTAGCACTTTTTTCTGATTTGTGAGCTGCAGCTCACTTCATCGGATGCTGCCGGAAGGATTATTTATCTGGTTTGCATTCAAGCCTCAAACCAGCCCAACGGTAATAAGCAACATATGCAAGTCCTAAACTTTTCAGGAGCGGATCCCACTCAGTGCCACAGCAATTCTATCCCTCAACTTGTATCAGGAGCTGAAGTTTTTTTTTAAAAAAAAATTTCTTCCTCTTCCAGCCCATTTTTCCTTACGCACCCTTCCCCCTAAAGGAGCCCCTTTTTATGAATACATCATGTCATCATTTGCTTGGAGAACCAAATCATTGAGACCTTAAATCAAAGTTGTGTCTCAAGAGCCCGATCAGAAGACGAGAAAACCCCTTTTCAGTTCGGGATAATCTGTCCCTTGGCTTCAGAAAGTGGCCAGCATGAGGAAAGTTACAGATTTTGAAGGGGAGGGGAGAATTTAGGTCACCGACATACCTGTTGAAGTAGATTGGACTGTTTTCCTCATCCATTCGTAGGAGCTGTGCCTCTGGCTGAGGGGAGGAGAATTTGCCTCTGAATTCATGGTGTCCAGAGAAGGTAAAGTCAGAGAGCCAGCAGGATTCAGCGAACTGTAATCAGCAGAAGAGAAGGAAACCTGTCCGGGAGAAGACCTGTTCATCTGGGTGGAGGTTATGGCGTTGGAGGTCCCTGGCCCGTAAGCACTCCAGTCCTCCCGAGGCAGCCCATAAGGTGCTCCCCAAGTCCCTGAAGGTTGTCCACGATTCTCCATACTTTGGGGATGATGGTATCCTATGTAATCTACATAAGGTGTAGCAGAAGGAAAGTTTTGTGCTGGTAGGTTGTTGCTGCCGTTGCATCGTACAGAACCTGGATACATCCTGGCTTCTTTTTCCAAAATATAACTCACATAGATGAAGTTCATCCCCTAGCTTCTTCTTGGCTAGGCATCCTGCTCCTTGAGGGGGGGGACGACTTCTCACGTCCTCTTCTTGCGCTCTTTCTCTCTCTCTCTCTCTTTTTCAAGCCTAAAGCTAGACTGGTTTTGGAGATGACTCAGGAGGTCTCTTTACTACCCATCCTTGACAATAGGATCCCCGGTGCTGGGCTAGCAGTGGACTGAGGATCTGCCTAATGTCAAAGATAACTGGCTACTCCCAAACATTTGCATTCAAATGAAGGGTTGGTCATCTTGCAACCCCACCTTACTGTTGGCTTGCCGATTTCTCACAGACCCTTCCCATCCTGGCCCAGGCATGGATTCGGTGTGTTTGTTCTAGGAATCTTGGAAAAACAAAGTACAACCAACTCCACACTAAGTCATAATGTGATTTCTTTGATTTGGGATTATTGATTAGATTTATGTGCTGTCCATCTCATCTAGAGGCGATTCTGCGTGGCTTACAAACATTAAAACCAGTAACCATTAAAGGGATAAACCAATAAACAACAATAATGATAATTTATCATTGAAAGATAGGAGGAGAAGGTAGCACAAAGACTAGGGATGTGTATCAATCCAGCCAATGTGGTTTGTAACTGATTCATCATTGTAGGTGAGCTTTTAAACTTATTCAATATTCATCTCCTGAGTGAAACCAGCCATTCATTCAAGATGTGATAGATGTTTATATCACAAAGAGCAAGGGCATTTGATTTTAGATAGATGATCCTATGTTCAATTGCAATTAATGGAACATTCAACAGTTGAATGAATTTGTGTATAGAAGGCATTTATCTCCAATTTCATGAAAACTCATAAAATTTAATGAAAGAAATAAGAATTTAAAGTACATGTGGCAGACAAAGCATTTGATTTAAAAAAACAAAACAAAGTTTTAACACAAACCATTTCATTCTCTTCATTCTCCAGGGTTATAGTAGCTAAATTTGTATTCTCCGAGTAGTTGGAGAAAACTATTGGGGTGTCAACTGTTTTGACACTGTTTCTTGACAGCAACCAAAACATCATAAGAAGGGATGGGAAAAAAATCCCTTAAGGATGTGCTACTTACTTGATTTTTTTGAATGGCCTGACACTTTTGAGGGAACTCTCTCTTAAAGAGGTGAAAAGTGTTTGAAGATTGCTTTTCTTTGAATAGCACTCGGTCAAAGAGCTTGGGGTGTTTGCCTTCTGAATTTAGAGGCATCTTTTTAACTCTGTGGAGGAAATAGATGTGCTGTTCTCTGCTTTAAAAAAAAGATTCCCACATTAGCTGGGACAAGCTTTGGTATGATTTTGAAGATGTAGTTTCTGGAATAACCTTGGGTGAAGAATTAATTTATAGTCTGTACAGGCAGGTCCATTTAAAGTCTCTGAGAGGCCAGAAATAAAATATTTACTCGTGTGTTTTCCTGCCTGTGTTGCTTTCAGTCCACTGAAATCAGTGGTCCAGTAATTGTGAAACCTAAACTATGGTTTTGCTTTAGTTGAATGCAAGACATCGATGGATCTGATCGCTTCAAATATTAAATTATACTTTTGTCATTTGTGGGATTCAGTACCGTCCTCTCCAATTCCCTCAAAGGTTTCTATATATAGAATAAATGAAGATGTTTCTGAATGGAATTTCCTATTTTACCATATAAGCTGCCCTCCTTTATATGATGTCCTGATCATTTTATATGATCAGTCCTGTCCAACCCTGGCAACTTTAAGACCTTTGGTCTTCGACTGGCTGGGAAATTCTGGGTGTTGAAGTCCACAGGTTTTCAAGTTGCCAAGGTTGGACACCCCTAATTTAGGCAGAGCATTTCCCAGAAGCTTACCAGAAGTTGCCATCAGTGTTGATGAAGGATAGGAAAAATAATTGTTGGATTCACACATTCACGGGTATTTAGTTATGATTTGTGGGGTCCTTGATGCTCTCTGAGCTGGCTTGTTTTCTTGCAGATATTTTACCCAAACTAGGTAACCTCATCAGTGCTAGCATGTTAACTAGTTTGGGTAATGAAATGTCTGCAAGAAAACAAGCAAGCTTAGAGAGCACCAAGGAGCCTTCATGCCAATCCTGAGCTACAAATATTCTCTTTTATTAGCTAGGGTTTGTTTAATAAGCTTCAAATAGGCTAGGTTCATAATGGTGAGCCACAAATTCTGGTATAGCAGTCACAATAGTTTGCACAATATTCGAAGTTAAAACTAAAGAAACCACATTCACCTTACTACAAAGATGCATGAATATACCAAGGTCAGGATACAAATTACTACAGGGTGGAATTACCAACTTGGGAGCGGAAGTAGAAACTGACTGGGAGCTGGGTCTGCTTCATTGAATGCGCTCCTTCAGTTAGGATAAGATGGTTCACCATTGCATTGCTGACTTACACAACTAGATGAATCTCTAAATGAGGTGTAACATTTGTGCCTCCATAAGTTGTGGGAACCCTGCCATAGTCTAGTATGTTGTACGAACTGTTTAACAGAAGATGGCAATACTCAGGCAAGCCGAGCCAGGTGGGTGAGCTGGAGAGATGTATTGAAATTCAGATGGACGAGAACTGACTCGGGTTGGGTTGGCAACAAATTGAAAAAGAGGGTCGCAATGTAGAAGGTTGCAAACTGTGTATCAGCAGTAATGATGTGGCTGCAAAAAAGAGCTAAATGCAATTTCAGGCCACATCAATAGAAGTGTAATTTCCAAACGACAGGAAATCCTTATTCCATGTTATTCTGCCTTGGCTTACAACATCTTGACTGTGCAGTTAAGAAGGATTCAGAGGACTTGAACGGTTTTGGAGAAAATTCATGAGAATGACAGGGGCTAGAAATTAAGTCTATGAAGTGAGATGGGAAGTTGAGAGTTGGAAAGGATCTTGGAGGTCTTCTCATCCAATCTCCTGATCAAGCTGGAGAAACGTTGGCTGGGAGGGGATGTGTGTAACCCTCCAGAATTCTTGCTAATTTCTGAAGACTTTGGGCAGGCAGGGAAGGAGAAAGGTTGTCCTCAAAATTGGAAGGGACTGGTGGACGTTCTTGTTTAGTAGGTGGAACCCCGTACAACAAAATCATGGCAGGAAAACTCTACAAACACATCACTTTAGTGAATAACCCAGAACTTCCTTGTTTGCTGTCATAAATCCACCTGGTTTCCTTTTCTTTCACTGCTTCTTTGGTAACTAATTTGCTTTGGAAAAAACTCTGTAGAACCACCCAATGACCCCTGTCCCTTCCCCCAGGCAGATGTGCCCATAAATCAGCAAAGGAAGAAAGCAGATCCCCCCCCCCCTTTTACTGTGGCATCAGATCTAGCCTACCAGCAACTGCTAGTTTCTAAGATAATTGTTCGGCTTGGGATTCTTTCTTGAACCTTTTCCTGTCTCCTCATTTTTGAGACTAAAATTTTCTCGCATTATGGCTTGCTCGTTCCTCTTTTTGGGGTGGATGAGAAGGTGGCTTGATGTGAAATGAATGCCAACAACACTTTGTTTCAGCCATAGCACAATCTGGGTGACCTTTAGGGCTCGATGATGAGAGCTGCTCTGTGCGGTCATTTAATTGTGCAACCATCATACACAACTTGTGTAGAAGAGCTTTGGGAACAAATTACTGAGAACTTAAACACTTTCATCAGACAGTAAGTTCATCCACTCCTGGATTCCCAGTGTGGCACACGTGAGTGAGAAGTCCACTAAGGTTGGTTGATCACAACCAGGTCCAGGTCCACCTATATATTTTTTTTAATTTAGACTCTTCTAATGAAAACGTGGATAGGAAAATAGAAGGCTACCAAATAAAGCTTCAACCTAATCTGGAATTCCAACCATAACTTGGACCCCAGAATATAAGACACTGAAGGAAAATGCTTTGCTTGGAAAGGTGCTGACTGCCCAGAAAGAAATCAGGAATAAACCAAGATGGTAGAAAGCACTCTATAGGGAGAAGATAGAGAGCAATTAACCAGGGGATTAATTCCCTTCTGAGAAAGAAATATTTTGCAATGGGTCATATTCAATGGGGCAGCCATTTTCTGAGACTGCCCAAAATATGCTTCCGATATTTCTAATGGATCAAAATGGTCGAGGGGCCCTAGATTAAGCCATGTTTGAATTAAACCAGTTTTTGCAATTAAGCCAGAGAGCTTTTTGTTGCTATGCTGATACTTTTAACTAAGCCATAATTTTTAAATCCATGATTTCTGGGGGGGGGGGGGAAGAATGATTTGGTTCATGGAGGGTTTTGTTTATTTGTCCATTCAAGCTAGCGTTGATTCCTGGTGACTACCTGGATCGGTGGCGTCAAACTCGAGGCCCACCGTCCAGACCTGCCCCGCGATCTGCTGAGATCCGGCCTGCAGGGCCGCCCTGGAAGCAGCCAAGGACCGGCCTGTGGCACCTCAGCCCGGCCCAGGCCGACAGGGCACTGACCTGTGACCCGGATGGCCGCACGGCCGGACCTAGATCCGTGGGGC
This sequence comes from Oxyrhabdium leporinum, assembly GCA_032468155.1. Taxonomy (NCBI): domain Eukaryota; kingdom Metazoa; phylum Chordata; class Lepidosauria; order Squamata; family Cyclocoridae; genus Oxyrhabdium; species Oxyrhabdium leporinum. Next base: position 39,620 of record JANHFL010004781.1, read on the forward strand.
TGCCCTGGGCACATGCGCAAGAGGCGGCAAGCGCACGGGGCCTGGTGTCCCTGGGGACCACCTTGCCCCACTGGCTGGCTGCCTTCTGGGCGCTTGCTTCCCTTTCGCCCAGGAGCCCGGAGCTCACCGCCTCCCTCCCGTGCGCACACCTGGGGGAGGAGGGCGGAGGCAGCCCCTTCCTTGCTGGCTGCAGGGCAGCACCGTGGATCCGAGGCAGCCCCCCCAAGGTCAGCCACAACCCTGACGTGGCCCTCAGTGAAATCGAGCTCGACACCCCTGCCCTGGATAAATCCCTCGGTTTCAGAAGGGGCTTGCCACGGCCTTCTTCCTGGGGCCGAGGGAGAATGTCTACTGCAAAGTCAGCCAAATGGCTTTGCGCCTATGGCAGGATTAGAACCCAGAGTCTCTTGGTGCCTCGTGCTTTAACTGCTAGACCCAGGGCGTCCAACCCTGGCAACTTTAAGACCTGTTGACTTCAACTCCCGGAACTCCCCAGCCAGAATTGCTAAGATAAAAATAAGACACCATGTTACGGCTCAAGGAAATACATCAATTCAGCCCAAATGAGACACAACAGAACAGGACACTCAGGTGTAACAGATAAATCATGGCTTGCGAGGCATATGCCACTTTTCTCAGATCGCATTAAACTCATTCCTAATAAAAGGCCTCGTGGCTCCATCGGATATGATTCCAGCCACTGACATCAAACTGTATTCGAAGGAAACCTCTGGAGCTAGATGTTGAAGGGATTCGCAGGAATTTGATTTCATGTATGGAACAAAAGCATCCTGCCAGAAGCTTCACCCCTAATTTAGTCTGCATAAAGAAAAGTGGGAAAGGGGGGGGGCAGGATAGAGCTGCTCCAGTCTTCACAGCTGGGGCTAAACCAACAAAAACAGCAGCCTCTCCACAGCTGCTCTAACCTCTGCGGCCGTTGGATCTCATAAATATTGTGCAAGGAGAGCAATGCGGTTATCCTAAGTCCCCGAGCTTAGGATGCGGAAATGTTTCTTCTGTTTGGAAATCCCAAAGGGCCTTTTCCAAAAGGCAACTGGACTTTCTTGGTTTTTTTCCTTGACGACGTTTCGCTTCGCATCCGAGAAGCTTCTTCAGTTCAGAACATTTTCAAGGGAAAAACCCCTAAGAAAGTCCAGTTGCCTTTTGGAAAAGTACCTTTGAGGCAACCGTGACCTGGATGATTGAGAATCTCCGTTGACATTCATCTTGCAGTATTCCCCGTTGTGTTTTTGAAAGACACGACTGCGTCTTGGAAAACGTTGAGAGAGAAGACTCCACACAGCAGAGCCATCTCCAAATTACTGGGCGTTGGCTTCCTTGAGGAAAGACTCAGCCGTGTTGCATCTACAGAATCCGCAATAATTGGAGGAAGGGAGGGAAGGAGAAAAGCTGAAGAAGATCTTAGTCTGGTGGGGAATAGAAGGATTCCAAAGAATATAAATACATTTATAGAATAAGAATTATTAAGGATATAAATCCTATAACTTCTATCCCTCACCATTTAGTCAGAACTGAAGAAGTTTCTTGGATGAGAAGCTAAATGTCTTCAGGGAAAAAAACAAAGTCCAGTTGCCTTTTGGAAAGCTCCTTTGGGATTTCCAAACAGAAGAAACATTTCCGCATCCCAAACTCGGGGACTTAGGATAACCGCATTGCTCTCCTTGCACAATATTTATGAGATCCAACAACGGCAGAGGTTAGAGCAGCTGTGGAGAGGCTGCTGTTTTTGTTGGTTTAGCCAACAAAATCAACCATGACTTGGATGATTGACAATCTCTGTAGACATTTTGTTTGAAAATTTCACAAATGTGAGCATTTCTCAGCTGAACGGCTACAATCAGCAGAAGCCAGATTGGTGGGTTCAAACATAGAACCTTCAATCAATCAGAATAGAGCTGGAAGGGACCTTGGACATCATCTAGTCCAGCCTCCTGCTCAAGCAGGAGACCCTATACTATTTCAGACAAGCGGCTGTCCAGTCTCTTCTTAAGAACCTCCAGTGATGGAGCAGCCACAACTTCTAGTGGCAAGCTGTTCCCCTGGTTAATTGTCTTTACTGTTAGGAAGTTTCTCCTTAATTCCAGGTTGCTTCTCTCCTTGATGAGTTTCCAACCGTTGTTTCTTGTCTTGTCTTCTGGGGTTTGGGAAAATATTCCCTCTTCTGTGTGGCAGCCCCTTCCTTTCTCTTCCGTTCTCAGCAGATGCTCTAGTTAAATTGTTTAAAGAAGACAACCCTTTAATCAGTTGGTAACGAACTTGTGGCGTCCTCAAAATAAACCAGTGTCTAATCCAGCACCAACATCCCGGGACTGAAGCAAAACCAGGGAGCACAAGGGCTGATACGATCCCAAGCGGATAATCTTGGCCTGCCTAAAAAAAGCTTTGCTGTTTCAGGTGAAACGGTCGCCTCTGCTCTGCTCGAGACCCTTCTTTCCCAACTTTTTTAAATCCATGCCCCCCCCCCAGTATGTTTTGCTGCTATGCCCCTCCCCTGCCCCCTGGGCCCAAGTCCTATGTCCCATTACTAAATGCAGACATGGAACACTAACGGGTACATTTGCATTATAATTCTCATTGCTTTTTTGTGGGCCCCTCACTACAGGTAGTCCTTGGCTTACAACAGTTCATTTAGTGATGGTTCAAAGTTACAACATCACTGCAAAAAGTGACTTATGACCATTTTTCACACTTCGGACCATTGCAGCATCCCCACAGTCACGTGATCAAAACTCAGATCGCTGGCAACCATCTCACCTTTATGAGGTTGTAGTGTCCCGGGATCATGTGATCACCTTTTATAACCTTCTGTCAAGCAAAGTCAATGGATAAACCAGATTCACTTAACAACCGTGTTACTAACTTAATAACTGCAATGATTCACTTAACAGCTATGGCAAAAAGCTCGTAAAATGGGACAAAGCTCCTTTAGCAAATGTCTCGCTTAGCAACATAAATTTTGGGCTCAACTGTGGTCATAAATCGGGGACTACCTGTGGGTGTCGTGGGACCCCGGTTACATGTCTTTCACTTGTGGCTCCCTTGAAATATCCTGGGGCCCCAAAGACCATCTAGCCCCTGGCTGAGAATTGTTCCAGTTGATGTGGAAAACAAATAACTAATTAGCAGAAGCGAAGTGGTTTTCTTAGATGGGTTGGTCTACAGCTCCACAACTTATCATGTTAAGACTGTAATATGGTCGCTGAATTTTGACTTGATGGTCCTGTTTTTAGAAAAGGTCTTAAAATCATGACTGACCTAGTCATTTTAGAGTTTTTAAAATGGTTTATTCTACTGTTGGCGTAATTTTAATGTTTGCATTTGTATATAAGCATGTACATATATTTTGTTTTGCTATTTCTTTTTGTAGTTTGGTTGGACCATAACTCTCAGAATCCCAAGAAATCCTAGTGGATTCAGAAAATATTAGACTCAATCTATGTTAGCATAGCTTTACATTTTTGTAGTGTTTTCAACTCCTATCACTGTAGTTCAGTATTCAACACTATTATTTATTTTTACTGAGAAACCATTTTGCAGCTGCTGTCAGATGTGTGGTGAGTAAACTACTTCTCCTCCTCCTCCTCCTCCTCCTGCTCCCTCCCCCC
>JANHFL010004782.1:14469-35691 GCA_032468155.1 Oxyrhabdium leporinum
TCTAAGAATTAAATAGCTTCTATGTCAACTTCATAAAGTATCATGAGCCTGACAGTTGCACTGCAGCCTATAAAGCCAATCTTTCAAGAAATCACTGAAACATTATGTCAAGCTGTTTAATAGTGGGAGGAGAGGCTAGTCAAGCCTCTTCATGTCATGCAACCAAAATATTCTGCAGTTCATTTGTAAAACAAAGGGCAATGTCAGGCAATGGCTGATAGAAATATACTTACTTTACAATATTTCTATTTTAAACATTTTGCACCGAGATACAAGAGTCCAAAGGAATCTTTTTAAATATTCATCACTCCTTGTTTTTATATATAATTTTATTAAAGAAAATTGTAAAAGAATAAAATAGAAATTTTGAAAGAAAAAAAAGAAAGAAAAGTAGTAAGTGAAACAAAGGGCAAAGAAAGAAAGAGGGAAAGGAAAATTTATGAAGAAGCAGCTTCTGATCTTAAAAACGGTTACTAATACAGTTACAACACAATTTCCTTCTTTCCAAAGTCTACCCTTTCTAAAAATCAAATCCATAAGTTCCTTTTTTTCCTTTTTTTTTAAGTAAAAGTCCATAAAGGGTTTCCAGTCACTAATAAATGTAGTTACTTTTTCTCTAAACAAATAAATCAATCTCTAATTCTGTCATCTTCACACCAGCTTAATTCTTTTTAAGAATTCTTAAAGGATATATTTGCAAAGTAAATCAACCATACATTGGGAAAAGAAAGTAAACTGTAAGATATGTATAACTCTAATAATCTCACAAGAAGCCAAACACAATTTCTATAATAGATATTTCTTATTTTCTGCATAAAGATATTAGGAGGATATTGAGTGTCCTAAAATAAATATTCATACGTGAGAGGAACATCAAATGAAAGTGCATCTAGTTGGGAAAGAAGAATGGAGCCAAATGATTGGAAAAAGTCCTGAAATTTTATCTGTTTTTAAAAGAAAAGCAATCTAAGTGATATTAATAACACATTGATAAAATCTGCCCAAGATTTCATATTAAAAATATTATTTATCTTGCGCATTAATCACCGAGTTGCTTGAAATATAAGATTCTTGACTATGTAATATGATGCAATATTTAAATGCTTTCAAAGGACTCTTCTTATAAAAGGAAGCCTTGGGAGTAATAAATTGAAATAATCTAATTTTCCTAGCAATTTTCCCTGCATATGCAGGGTCTCTTTTTTCCAGATCAACTGAGTGTTCATTCATTGGTTGCAATAGGAATTGACTGACAGGCTTGTAACCCTGGATAATAAATAACTGGCCCAAAGTCACCCAGCCAGCTTTCATGGCTAAAGTGGGACTAGAACTCAGTGTCTATTCTGCCTTAACCCCTAGACCCATGATGGCGAACCTATGCCACAGATGCCGGAAGTGGCATGAGAGCCATCTCTCCGAGCACACCAGCTGTTGCCCATTGCTCTTCCAGGTTCCAGTGTGCGCATGTGTGCCAACCAGCTTCTTTTTGTGCAGCTCCCTGGAGCGCAAGTGTGCACTGGCCAGCTGGTCTTCGCACGTGTGGAAGCGCTGTTAACCAGAAGAGCAGCTCTCCAGAGAGCATGTGCACGCTGGCCAGTTGGTCTGTGCACATGCATTAGAGACTGGAAGACCAGCTGGCCGGCGCACATGCGCCCGCTGGGAAGCTAAGGTTCCGGTTTCCAGAGCTCCCTCACGCGTACATTGGGGAGCTGCTCTTTGGGTTTCCAGGTTGCGAGTGCTCGCATTTCAGCACTCAGTGCCAAAAGGTTAACTACCACTGCCCTAGATCAAGCTGGTTGTCTAAAAAAAGTATCTAATGATAACTCAACATTCAAAAAAAAAATAGACTGTAACCAGTCACTGTAGGTCTTTTAATGCTAGTAGATATTTTACATATCATTTGAGGCATTTTTTATATTTATAGATTCAAAATATCAGAGTGCTATAAAATAGATGTTAATTAAAAAATATAGATTGATTTAAAAATTAATAAAATAATAATCTTTTAAAAAATATCTATTTATCCTAATTTTAGTTCAATCAATTAGAAGAGCACAAATGTTGTATTCCCATTTATAGACTAACAAACATATTACAGCCAGCTTCAATAATTCTACAAGTACGACACAAGACAATTTCCCTCCCAACTTTGATGTTGTAAAGTTAGATTTTTCTGAGAACTATGCAGAGTTTGTACCACTGTGCCAATACTAGGAAGTCTAGTGATTATTTAGTAAGTATAATGGTTAAGGTACTTGACTGAAAAATTGAGAAGAGTCAAGGTTAAGTCCATCATCAGCTCATTAGATGACTTCAGGCCATATGCAGTCTTTCACTGGAGGCTGCCTAACTTGATGAACTTAAGCTCTTAAAAGAAAGTTGGGAGATAAATCCAATACACAAATAAGATGCTTGGTCAAGACAACTTGTAGATATTTGGTCATAAAAAAGTAAAATGCTTGGAGCACTTTTATGGTATCCAATCTGATGCTTTCCAATGGGATTCAACCCAATGTATTCCTCTCCAAACTCCTTTTTACTCAGGAAAACATGATTCAAAGGCAGACAACTGCAATTATTAGAGTTATTAGGCAAAAGCTAAAGACCTCCGATTATGGCATATATTTTGAGAGATTAAAAAATGCTACACAGGGAACCTACTCTATACATTCAAAAATATAGTGTGCTGTGAAGATAATGTGGATTGTAGTATTAAACTATTGAATATTTAATTTATACTCTTTGGACAATTACACTCATTAGCCAAATCTATCTCAAAATCTTGCTGTCAGCAAACAGAATAAATGAAGAAAGAAAATCAACACAGTGGTTGATTTGTCAACTTTGTCAGCAATTGTCAGCTTTGTTCCTTCCTCCTCTTCTTTGTGGCTTAAATCTAGTTTCAAAACAACAGCCACATTTTGTTGTAAGTTAAAAGAATTTCTATTCTTTTCACTCCCTAGCCAAGTACAGTAAAGGAAAACGTGAGAGTACAGTTGTCCAAATTTCACAACTGCACATTTCTCAGATCACCATCTCTGTTCAGCTACATAAAGGAAAAAAAAACATTTGATATGAATATTTCAAAGAGAAGCTGACAATTCTTCATACAGTTTGCTTTTCCAATCATTGAAGAAAGATGCCCAGTAGATTCTGTAAGGGACATATCAAGATGTCCCACCAGCTTCCAGGTGCCATTAAGCTGACTAACATTTAAATACGAATGTCATGATAAGTTAGTCTATATGATCAAGAGAGATACAGTGTCTGAGGTTTCAATGATGTGGAAAAATAATGTTCCTGTTATGGCAACATCGATGCTCTTCATCAGTTGCTATAGTGATGAAGAGCTTGCCAGAGGACGGAAGGACTTTAAAGAATCTTGCAGTCAAGCATGATAACCGTTACAGGACCGGTGAGCTCTGAGGCTAGATCCATTCCAAAGCTTTGATTGATTTATTGATGAGAACCTCCATTTATTAGGTCTCTGCTCATGCACATTTTTCTCAGTTAAGTGCTTGGACTCAGTCTTTCATATAGATCATCTCTGAAATAAACTCTTAAGAGCAATCACTGGGCATATATATATATTTACAATGGATGAGAATAATAAATGTAGAACTGTCCTTCAGTACAAAAGGTCACAGCAACACTTTTAAAAGTTTTGCATAATGTATTTAATAAAACAATGCAAACACTCAGCTATCTTCTTTCTTTAACTACACTGGGAGCATCTGGCAAAGCATTCAAATAGATACAACTACACTGGCCTCTGGATTCCTGGAACAAATATAAATTGCCCAGCAAAATACAACTAAGCAGCACTCACTGTGGAAGTAAAGTTTGCTTTATGATAGATATTGACTCTCCTCCCTTTTAATGTGCTATAACATACTGACTAAAATTTGAAAAGAGTTTTCTTTTCATATTTGATTAATATTTACACAGCAAGGAAACCCTTGAGAAGGACAGAGAGAGGCATACATAGTTCAGAGTTTGGCTCCACTTTCCTAAAGTCATCTGGATCTGATCACAAAACAACTGCACTTTTATTGTTTTCTTATTGTGGTACATTGCAGCATGCATGTACGTATGTTAAACTTATATTTGGATGATCTATAAAATCAGTCTGATTGACCTTTGAGTACACTTAAATCCTATAAGGTTTCAATTAAACAGAGTACTGGAGGAAACATTCTATTGCTTTCAAGGATCTGGAAAGTCACTGATGGCATGAATGTACATTTATCCTTCAAAAATAAATGACAAAAACAGATATGTAAGAATACCAGACTTTCCAGAAAAACATAACATTTTACAAAAAAAAACAAACACAAATCCTTATGAAACTAAACCAAACCCCTAAAATGTTCAAGAGGTAATAATTAGAAATCTAGCCTTTTTATATACCAACATGGAAAAAAACAAAATTTTACATGGAAAATTATTTTGTAGCAGAGTGAATAGATTTTAAAGGATTTTATATATATATATTTATATTTTTATGTGAACCGCCCCGAGTCCTCGGAATGGGGCGGTATATAAATTTAATAAATAATAAAAAAATAAATAAGATGTAAAAAGAGAGGTGGTACATTTGTGGTTATATGCACCACAAAAAAAGTGTGTACCCATTACTCTAGCCAAAATCAACATAGCCATTAAGGGTAGGGGAAAATGTTTTCTAAAAAACTTCATAGCCTTTACCAAAAGCTACTTCCTACAAAGAAATATCAAAATCCATGCATATCTAAACTATCTTGTAAAGAGGCCATGTTATGCTTTTATGCAGTCGGATTTGTAAAAATGATTAAAAACAGAAAATTAGGATTTCCTCTCAAAAAAGGTTCCTTCTGCGATCCATAGGATAAAAATAATCATTTAGTTGCAGCTGTTTTAACTAGGCAGCCACCTAGAACTCAAGCTACAGTCCTCAATATCCTATTGGAGAAAAAGGGGGAAAATTTTGATCTTTGGCATTTGGGGGTTATATTAGAGCAGGAGTGTCAAACTCGATTTCACTGAGGGCCACATCAGGGTTGTGTTTGACCTCAGGGGGCTGGGGTGGGCGTGGTCAGAGTGGTCATGGCCAGCTCAACATCCCTCGTGTCGGGGGCGGCTGTGGTGGCCTGAGCTCTGTGCCAGCAAAAACGGGTTCCCGAGCTCTGTTTTCAGCTGCAACAGCCTCCTACAACCCTCTCCCAGTGAAAACGGAGCTTGGGAGGGCAGCTTGTGGCCCTCCTGAGCTCCGTTTTCGCTGGTAGAGGCCCCGTGGGCCAGTCTTTCGCTGTTTCCAGGACAAACCTGTGGACCATATCAAAGCACACTGTGGGCCGGATTCGGCCCCTGGGCCTTGAGTTTGATACCCCGTACTAGAGTCAAGTGTACCACCTAGAACTAGAACCATCTAGCTACTTTTTCTGCACTGCATTCTGCTTCAGACATTTACACATAAAATCAGTGATGCTAATAAGGCTAGACCTTTTAGAGAGATTCTAGGGAATAATAAATGGGGATCTGAATACACCTGAATTAAGGCCTGGAACAACATGGTGATACCAAGTCCATGAGATCATATGCTGTTCTCCATATCACATCACATCCAAAAGTTTGGTTTCCATAACTGGATTCTATTTATTCATTTTCTGCAGCAAAATTATATTTATTTCTAGGAGAAACTATTTTATTTATGTCATCAAGATTATATTAGTTTAATTGGGTATAGTCTATAAAACTCAGACATTCTTCTCTTTAATTTCAAGATTGGTAAATTTTATTGGGGATGTATGTGTTTCATATTAGGAAAATGAAGCGGCCATAAGCCAAATAATAGTATATGTCTCCATGTACTATCATAAGTCTATTCAACTCAAGATCTAAATTACAGAAAGAGAAGGTACCTTTTGAAAGGCAACCTTTCAATTTAAAATACAGGAAGGATACATTGAGGATGAGACCTTGTTTTATAAAATATACTGTAAAACTCAAACACATTTAGATCTAGAAAGCAAATACCTTCAGATTCAATGAAACTCAAGAAGCAAGTCAGGATGACCTGCCTATCTTCATCCAGACAAAGTTAGTAAAACTATTTCCTCTTTCACAGATAATACCACCAAGTATTGATATCCACATTGTTAATCAGCAGCCATCACAGATCATAATACTATCTTGTGGCAGCAGAAAAGGAAGAGTATTTTTCCTATGATTTCCATCACTTTCTAATGAAATCAACTTATATATTCACAAAGGAACTAGCTTAGCTTCAAAACTAGTTTTCTGGGTCTTCCCTTCTTCCTTATTCCAAAACAAATTCCCACCCTGCAAGTCATTTTCTAGACCAGCGTTTTTCAAATCTGGCAAATATAAGATTTATGAATTCCCAAAATTCCTCAGCCAGCATCTTAAAGACTGCCACATTTGAAAAACATCATTGCATATATTCTTCACCTCTGACAAGAGGGAATCCCTTTCAAAAAAGAAATCATCAAACAACTTAAAAATGCCCTGGGTCATATAGTTAAATGTAGCTAGAGAGACACCATTTGCCTATAAGACTGCAGTACAAGGTTTCTGAGTCACACCATACTAAGCTATACTTGCTATTTGGTTAGCATGATATGCAAAACATTCAATTCAATTTATAAACCAATTTTTCTTTTTGCAAGGCTTCATGTACAAAATAGCAAATAATATTAAAAATATTAAAGTGATGTATGAGTCAGTAAGAACAAATAATACAGCCCTAGAGCATCTTGTATTTTGGAAATTATGAGCTACTTAAAGTATCTCTCAATTAATTCATTTTAACTCTTTCCAACTACACATAAATTAGGAAACATATTTTTATGGACTTCAAAGCAGTTAAGTTTAATTTGCTGCTTGCTCAAGTTATCGCTAGAAAAGCATGTATCAGTGACAAATTCAATTATGTATGTTTCTAAACAGTATTTTCTCACTAATCACAAAATCTCACACTATTTTATATACTAAGTTTATTGCTAAAAGGAGGAGGAATAAAACCTGACTGCAGAGAGGGAGACAATCATTATCCTCTTTCTCAATGGAATCCTGATGCTTCTAAAGTTATTCATCTCAAATTGAACATTTTCTCAGAAACCCCAAGTTTCTTGGTCTGTCCAAACTTAATACATATATTAATTATAAATGTTAAAAACATATCTCATGAACATAGGAAAAGGATTACAGTACAATTAATCAATCCATCATCCAGCTGTGAAAACATCTGCTTGCAAGACTGATAAATTGGTTGCTAATAGACTATTTAAGAGATTCGCATTTCTCAGCTCAGATTTCAAAGGATGTCACTATTAGTCCAATACAGAAAGAAACAGGGCTGACAATAAATGCTTTGAAGTGACATATTATGTCTGAATGGATATGTGTGTGTGTCTGTGTGTATGTATGATGTATTTGTCTATCTATCTATATCTATATATATTACATGCACAGGCATGTACATGCACAAAAAAGTAGCTGATCTAGAAACCAGAAAATGTAAAAATGGGCATTTGGGACCTCTAGAGTAACCTAGATCTACTGTGGTTTTAAATTTCATGACCTTTTCATCCCAATATTTGTATTTCTTCCCCCTCCAAATACTTTACATTTTATAAGCAGAATTTAATCCACAGAGACTATACCACAGTGTATCTATTAGAATTAAAAATATTTAATCATGTTCATTAGATTTATATCACCTCTTTCCTCCAAAGGTCTAAGACAGCCTACCACATGGTACTGCAAGTCTATTTGCTTTGTAAATGAGTTTCTAACCCTAGGAAAGCAAAAAGGGAGAAAAGGTTGCTCAATTTTCAGATTTGGCTTGGGAATTCAATATCCCAGCTTTCTGAGCTTTTTGTATGGATGACCTCACTGCAGGGACAAAGGGAGGAAGAATTATATTAAAGAATTCCAACTCTGCTTGTCTTTACTTTCCAAGGCAGATGCAGCAGTGTTTGTCAAAAAGTACAGTTATAAAACAATCTCAGATTTGAGTGACATAGAACACCACATCCTTTTTGTTCATAGTAATAAAAAATTTGTTAGTGCAGCACTAATCAGGAGACATATAGATAATACAACTGATGGAGAAATTCATCTTTCAAAATAAGTCCATAAAAATCAAGCAAACTTACAAGGGACAATTAACAAACTTAATAACTAAATTTGCGCATAAGCTCTAATGCTTCCATTCTGCTTATTCAGTTATGACACACTCAAAAGCAAAACAAATAACTGTTGTTTATCTAGTAACCTGAAAGCAACTTTTGCACACCATAGGTCTTCAGATAACATTTTTCCTACCTGTAGAAATCATGAGTTGTAGCCTTTAGGACAAATATAAAGAAAGAGTTTCCATTTTTAAAATATTTGGACATGCTTTCTCCATTTTGAGCATTTACATATATATCCACTTCTCTGTATATGCAGAAACATCAGATAACTCTTTTCCCATTATACGTTTGATGTTTTGAAAAGTGGGAGAACCTGAATATTTGGACTCTCAAATGATTGAAACTGATATTTAAACCATCATCGACTGCATGAGCATAAGATAATAAACTATTTTGAATTCTGAGTATAGTGAAGACTTGAAACTAAAAGGTTCCACGTAACATAACACCATTTTAAAAAAATACTAAACTGTTCTCTAAAATGAATTGTGGAGAAATAATTTTACTAGGACCAGTCAAAACAGCACTAAACAATGTTTATTAATGATAGAGAAGTACAAAATAGGTTCCACACTGAAAGAGCTGATTGGTAGTCCAGAGTTAATTCTACAAAAGGCCACCATGCGCTTCTCAGAAACTCCTAGGCAGGATATAAAGTCCATTTTAGCATCAAATGGAAAAAGTAGAGATTCTATCAAGGACACAGCAGCTACACCTTCACCAATGGGGCTGATCCAATTTCAGAGCCAGCTAAATCTATGATTATCACAGGCAACTCACACCTCCAAATTCTACAAACTATTTTTTTGTGTGAGGAACAGTATTTTCACATTAGACCAGGTTGAGAGGTAGCAACCGATTCAAGATCAGCCAAATATTTGAACCCAAATCTTAATCAAAAAGTCTAGTGGGCCAGAGTACTTTGGGGACAATTCTACCACAATAATGCCAACAACTCTACAAATTACAGCCAAGCCACTGGCAGGTTGCCTACACCAGGTAATTAGACTACAGCTCCCAGTTTTCTTTTTTTGGGCCAGTGTTTACACCACAAATGCCTACCACAGGCATAAGCAGCCAAAGATGTGGGACTATCTTCAGCATCATTTCTGTTTACTCTATCGAAGGGAAGGCGTTTATTAACTCGTGAAGACCTTCACTGTAGCTCCAAGTTCATTCAAACGAGCCAGCACAACCATAAACATGCTTGGTTGGGGATGATCGGGCCAAAAATCAGGGCGTCCGCATGCACGGATTACCTCAAATTTTACTCGCTCGCTTTTCGGGTACTAACCAAGAATTAAAAACCAAACCACTTACTTGCGCCTTCGATTTTGTCCGACCCCCTGCTCCAAATGATCTGCCTGGTTTCCAGCTTGACCTGGAACGTTTTTCTCTCGGGTCTCTGAGACTTCTTGGAGTAAAAGAGAGTCATGACCGTACCCACTTCCAGGCTCCGGCAGAGGTGACCCACTTCGGCTTCACTTTGGATGCAGGGTCCATTGGTGAAGAGAGACGCCATGGTGACTCCCCAGCCTTTTCCTCCTTTCTCCAGCTGGGCGAGAGTAAAAAAATAGGAGGGCGACTTCACAAACAAAAGAGAATTGTCTCTCTTGGCACCGGAGCCAAAGCCAAAAGAAACTGGTGGCGAAAAAAAAAAGAGGGGGGAGGGTTAGGAACGGGAGGAAGGGCAATTTTCTCGTCGTTTTTAACTCCGTAGCAACATCCTTCCCAGCTACTCCTTTCTCTGCTCAGCGGCAGGCTTTTTTCTTTTAAGGTTAGTCCCCTTCTTCCCGGGAGAGAGAAGAGCGGGGGCGGGGAGGAGGAAAAGAAGGCGGCGCGGGATGGAGGAGGGTGGTGGTGTGGGGGAGAGCGGGGGTCGTCTTAGTCCTGGCCAGTTGCTGCTTCTTTGGGCCCCCTCAACTTTTCAGTCCCAGAAAGCGGCTGAAAAATGCCCTCCTGTTTTGCAGCCATGCACCGTTTTCTGTCCTTGCCTCCTTCCCGTTTTTATTTGTTTTTCCCTCCCATCCTGAAAGGAGCTTCAAGCAAAAGGAAGCGAGGGGGGGGGGGGGAGGAACTAGGAGCCGGGAAGGGAAGGAAGAATGAGAACGAGGGCTTCCCGGCTCAGGGAAGGCTCGGAGGCCGGAACCCAGAGCGCGCCTTTCCCCTTCTCTTGCGGCGCTTTTATTTCCAATTTATTTTTATCTCCTCTTCTCCCACTCTCTCCTTTCCTAAAAACGGAGCTCTTGGTCCGAAGCAGGCGGGTTGAACCCCTCTCGCCCCAAAGCTGGGCCAGAAACGGCTGGAGGAAAGAGAGGGAGAGCGACGAGTTTTTTTTTCACGGTTCGGGAGGCGAGAAGCCCCGCCGAGCTCTCCTGCGACGCTGGGAAGGCTCTGGGCTTGCCCCGCTCGCGCGGCCTCGGCGTGAAACGAAAGCAAGATATATTTGCTTCGCTCTTTCGGGCTAGCGCTTTCCAGCTCGTCAGGGTGGCACAGCTCGGCGTGGATCAACCATTGCTGCTCGTCGTGGAGCCCCAGGAGCGACGCGGCCGACTCCAGTGGCGCCTGAACGAGGAAGACAAAAGATCCCAGGCGGAAGGCCAGAAAACGATCTCGGGGTTGCTTTTTCACACGCGCAATAAAATGAGAGGAATATACTAGCACGCGCCTCTTTGCTCTCCTAAACTATATTAAAGCGGGGGGTGTAAGAGGCGGGATTAGCTTCTTAAAACGATACGGCTCTCCACCCATATAGGGTCACGCCCCCTCCTCCTCCTGCTCCTCGCGGGCCTTGTGCTTTATCTCATTTTCTTCTTTTCTTGGGAGGCTTAAGAATGGGAAAGTGAGCACCTGCCAAATGTAAAAGTGTAGAGAAAAGGTCAGCTGAGTCGCACCCGTCTCTGGGCATTTACACACTGCGCCGGGTTTGCCCTTGGGCAAAGTGTGGCAGTGGCGGCCGCAACCACGGCTGATTTGAGCTACTGTGAAACTACTGTGTAGTTACTTAAGGTTTTTCTGGCTGCTTTCACATAGTATACTTGAATGGCTCATAGCACTGAGATATTTGATAACAATCACTCGGGGCATTTGTCACCAGGAGGGACCAATCCAAATGAATGATTGTTATCAAATATTTCAGTGCTATGTACTTTGCCATTGTTGCTATTACTATTGCCCTTTTGTCATTTGTATTCTGGACTTGCAGGTGATGCAGTTCAAAAGTTATCTTCTATTGGAGCACATGAGGTTCGTCCATCGTGTTCTAAGAGGACCCTGACATCTAACGGGTTGTGGGCCGTCCACGGTGTGTTCGCAGGTGGCTGGTAAGGCCTATACGGGCATGGAATGTTCTGCCACATGTTGGGCAGACATGTATGGGCACCATTGTTGCAGCATTTGCAGCTCTGACTTTGCAGAGTGCTCACTTCTTTTGTGTTGTAGTTCTTTTGTCTTCACATGTCTGGCAGCCTTGGTGGATCAACGTATTGGAGCACATATACACACACATATATACAAAGTCTTCCAGAAAATCACCAACCAACATGGCCAATGATGACTGCTGAAGGGCATCAAACTATGAGTCATTTAAGGATCCTGTCATTGTTTGGGACTTTTGGAGTGGGTGAGTAAACTGCTCCAGAGAAGGGAAATGGTGACAGAAACTGTTTCTACCCTGAGGTGTTGAATGTTAGTCCACTCTTCCAGGTCTTATTGGGCATATAAACACCACTGGGTGTCTATTTATTTTTTTTCTTTTGAGTTCCAGCAGCACAATGAGCTATGGAGGATGTACATTGACTAGTTTGCACAACACACTAAACTAAAACCAAATTGATCAGGTTGTGGCTTAATGTATTTTATAGTCAGTCACTGTGGTGTATTTGGTTTAGCACTGATTGCACTGTGTTTTAAAGTGGCAGGCCAGTGGCTGTACTTCAAAAAAGCAGAGAAAGAGGTGGGGCAGATAGTAAATGATATTTCATTTTATTTATATTTTCATATAAGAAATGAATTCAATGTATGTAGCATTATTATTTCCCTTCCATTATATCAAGCAACAGGTGGTGGCACCTTTGATGGAATGTTTGAGTAGAGAGCATGTATTCTAGCATTTTCAGTTTGTGCATGTCTGCAATAATTACGAGCGTTAAACCATGATTTATGGTTTGAGCTTCTTAAAGAAATATAAGTGTTATGTTTCACGAGATCTCACATATCCTTAGGTGTTAGACATCAGTTTCCATAATTCCTTACCAGCATTATCAAAGGAAGGGGTTATGGAAAATAGTCAGGTTACCATTGATCAGGTTTAAGGGAAACCAAGTTGAGCTAGTTTGGAAGGAAAACAAGTACTGTCAAGGTTCAGTGCAAGCCATACTAATGGTTTTCCAAATTAATGAGTCTTGATGTCTCATTAAAATGGGTAGTACTTCCATTTAAAAAAGAAAAGCATAGCTCAGACTATTATGATTTTTTGCTCCTATATTCTGTTGTTTAGTTATAAATTTTGTTAATATAGAAATTTTACTTTCAGCTTATTAAGCAATGGATCTAGCTGTCTGCCTGCAATCATGCATATCTGTTAGGAATAAATCCCACTGAAAGAGAGTAGCCTTACTGTGGAGTAAGCATGCATAGGCTTTAGGTAGTTGAGCGATAGGTTATTGATTAGTATCAGATGTATTATAGAGAGAAATGAGAACTTCTGTAATAACAGACACTTATTTCAAGCATGTTTTGGTGTTGTATTTTCCCCAATCTTCCCCTCATGCACACATACATAGATGCCTTTTACTAATGATGACATCTACTCAGGGAAATAGCTTAACTTTTTCCCCTTTCTAGACAAACTTGTCTGCTTTTAATATGTGTAGGACAGCCAGAAAGTGAACAATTAAATGTTTGCAACAAAACAAAGCTTCAGTTGGCCCAGCACATGTTAAGAGCAGAGGCCACTTGTTATAAAGAGGCAGTATTAATGGAAAAGAAAATGATACTGACTCTTCACACATCACACTAAATCATGGTGCAATATTAATTTATTACAGGGATCACATTTGGCTGTCTTCATATAATACCAAGCTAAAAATGTTGATTTAAAAACCAGTAATTTTGTTCATACTTTGTGCTAAGCTAAAACCAAATAAGCCACATTATAGTTGGCTTGAGTTACCATGTTAGGTTTGAAAAAACCCAGGTGACCACTAAATGGCAGCAAAGAATTGAGACTTTTTGTAATTTTATATTCTGGGGGGGATGGGGGGAGTAGTACTGGCAGTGCTGTAAAATCTGAATTGTACTTTCTATGCAAAGCTCAACTCCTCCCATTTCTCTAATTGATAAGTTCCAAGAATAAATCTGGGTTTGAATAAACGGAGCAACAAACTTGGTTCATTTATAAATCATTCTATGGTAAGCTGCCCAGAGTCATGTATGTAGAATGTATATAAATTGAAAAAGAGCTGGAGGCAATGGCATACCACTTCTGAAAATGGGCGAATCCACTCAGTTGCCAGAAGCAACTGAACTTTTAGGGACACACAAATAAAAACTAGGCAGAACACAAGGTGGGAAGAAACAGCATCCATTCCTTTGAGGCAGCAGTTTTCATATCCCACCTCAGGCCCATGAAGAAGCTAGGTGGCTTTTATGAGTTTTTAGGAAGTTCTGTGTTGGCCCCTTTCCCTGCTCCAAAGAGCTGCTTCTTCCCATCTTTCCTTAGTTCTGTGTGTATGTGTGTCCTAGCACTTTTCACATATTCATAAAAGTAATGTGGAAGGCAACAATATGTTCTCATTGTCTAGTATTGATAGAGAAATCTGAGTTCATCTACAGATGTAGTTACAAAATCACCATACTGAAGCTGGAGCAAAACCACCATACTGAATGCAGTAAGTTTATCCCAAGAAATACAGCCATTCTTTTCATTTCAGTCCTATTGACAGAAAAAGATAGGTTGATGGTGATGTGTCAACTTCATTGTCTTCCTTGCATTCTTTGAATAAACAGCTCAAGATGAAGCGATTTGTCACAAGATCATCACTCATAAGAGCTGGAAGAAAGACAAAAGAGGAAGCAGTGGTGATTCATGCTTGATGTTCCTGTTCAAGACACCTTTGTGCATATCCCACTGTCCCCTTAATGTTCCCTGGCTTGGGAAGGTCATAGATAGGAACTTTTAAACATAGAAGAGTTTCCATACTTAATAGTTCCCATTTAAGGCTTTCATGCTCTCAAGCGTGACTTTTTAAATTAATTAATCCCTCTGAAATGAAGGAATATCTATCACCGGAGTGGAAAAAAATAAAATAAATCAGCGTCCCAAGAAGGCACTTGTATTCAGTGTCATTCAAATTGATTTGGGTACAAATCATTTGATCTGCACTTCCCATTTCTGCCTGGGTGACATTAAACATGACTAATGAGGGGAAATAAGCATGCTTGCTTATTTATTACTGGAAGTATGCTGAGGCATGTTCCAAATTTGCTACTTTAGCATCAAAACAAAATCAAAAATAATTTTCTAGGAACTGCTTCAATACATTTTAGAAGAATGTCACAGACATTCACCACCCAGAGCCCCTCTCCAAGGGATATGGGTGGTTAATAAATATGAAATATAAATATAATAAATTTCTGATGAATCCAGGGAAGATAATTCTATTTATCTCCTCCCCCTCCATTTCCATTGTGTAATATTTGTGAGCAACAGTGCCTAGTGGTGAGGATGCTAAGAACTACATTTCTGCAACAGTGAGAAGGCCACAGGTTCCCCATCCTCTATTTAAATGATATATATGCTGTGAACCTCTATTATCAGGGTAAGTAAACTGCAGACTGCCCAGGACTCTTGCAAGTCTTCTGTAAAGCTCTTGAAAGCCCTTCAAGATTGTGCCGCTGAATTTAATGAGCAGAATGTCAAATCATTATAATAGAATTTTCAGTAAAATCCTGTCAAAGAAGCATGATTAGCATTTCTATTAATATGACATATACTTACTATAAAGCTAGTACAAAACCAGAAAGAAAAGAATAATTCCAGACTACGCACCATTTGAAAACATTGCTTCATTGTTGTGCTTATTTTGTCTTTTCATGCTGTAAGGGTGTGGGAACACAGGAGATTGTGGCTTATTCCTCTTGTGTACATTGCGTATACCTCTTGGTAGTTGGGATATGAACAATGGTATGTTGGCTTGCAAGAAAGATCCTAGCTGGATGAAATACTCTAAAATGCTTGTTTGGGTTTTGCTGAGCTTCTGAATATACTTGTCAAAATTTGCAAAAAAATGTCAGGTACTGATGGTCCTTATTGTTAGTGAGGAATACTGCTTGTATCATGAGTTCAGATAAAGCCATTTCCATATTAGAGAGACTTCCTAACATTACCAAGCTGGTGCTGAAGTAGCGTAAGTCCTAATTACTGTTATTTTGGCACAATTATGGTTGGATGACTCCAGAAGATGTTACAAATAGTGCAGAAATAACCTAAGGATGGAAATATAGTCAACACCTAATCCATCTTGCTGACAAATATGTGAAAACGTGATTGATTAAAGCCATGATGAGCAACAGAGGTCAATATCAGATTATGATCCTGATACATGGAAGACTGCAATTTGGAATGTAAAAGTAATAAATGGCAAAGAGCATGAATTAATGAAATATGTGTCTTTGAAATTAAGAAGGGGAAAGATAGAACTTGAATGACGATCATTTTAATATATTGGAATGGAATTGAATACATGCTAGATAAGCTTTCCAATGAACTTTCAAATTTGAAAATGTCTTTCCATTTATAACAATGGTTCAGTTACTTAAAAAAATCTCTTCTATATTAACTATTAGTTTTTAAATTGTTACTTGGCCTCTCCAAGGGATTACATTGTTGTAATAGAGGTGGGATTATTTTCCATTTCTGTACAGTATAGCACTGAAACCACACACTGAAGAGTGTTTCTGGGACAGATGATCTAAGATGGCAATTATCAAAATGTTTGTACATTACAGATATATCAAAGCACATAAGCTCTGCATTAAACAACATCTCCTGAATTTCCATCAATGATTTCAGATTCTGCTTAGGTCAAAACCAAAATTACGTTCAAGTATAAATGAATTAAAAATAAGTATCATGAAGTATCAATATTTACTACTGTGCAGTGAAGTGTGTTAAACTGTCCTACTACATCATGCCAAAATCTCATCTAGGTCAGAATACTGTACATTTTTACACAGTTGTCATCCAGGTGCATTCAAGTAGTACACAGAAATGGGCAGGAGTGCAGTTAGTCTCTTAGTGTTATTTCCTAGCCATTGGTAATAGTTACACTAGCAATCAGAAACAAATTAAGCCTCCCGCTTTCCCTACACAAATTCAATATTTTAAAGTTCTGCTTGTCAGCTAGAGATAAAATTTCAAATTTAGAAAACAAATATGTGGCAGAGAAAGGGTATGAGACAGGAATCCTACGTTCAAGAAGCAGAAATTCATTTTTCTCTATGGTATCTTAAAATAAACAACAACCTCATTTAAAAATAACAAAGTTTCCCCTCTGGCTCACGTAAAAGTCAGCATGCATTTTGGGATGGAGGAAATATTTATTTTATTAAACACCACCTTTCTTGTAGCATTGGAAATTGCCCAGACAATTGCAAAACAGCATTGGAAATAGAACAAAAGAAACTTGTAAGAAGAGGCACTCTGTATGGAAGAACAATATAAACATTTCAGAGACTAATTGTCTCCATTCCTTTTAAAATACCCTACTTCTCTTTGTTTTCCCAACTCAAAATCATTCCCACCAGGCTCGGTCACTCCTAGTTTGCACTAGAATAGGTTTTTATTCAACATAAAAATTCAAGGGTGTGCCTCCAAATACAGGACATCAGTTGTGTATAATTGTTAACCTGGCTGTTGCAAAATAACAAGATCAAACTCATCAACCTTATGAAAGAAAACAATTTAATCAAATCTAATTCAGAAAAGGCAACTGTGGTTTCAGTTATTAAATGAAACCTTTGGAACACCCTTCCAAATCCCATGTTC
Source organism: Oxyrhabdium leporinum (assembly GCA_032468155.1). NCBI lineage: Eukaryota > Metazoa > Chordata > Lepidosauria > Squamata > Cyclocoridae > Oxyrhabdium > Oxyrhabdium leporinum. The sequence goes on from JANHFL010004782.1 coordinate 31,717, forward strand.
ATTGTGGTCCAGAGACATAGTTACATCACTCTCCCAGGATGAGTTAGTAGGTAGATGGTTTTTTTGACCTCATTCTAGAGCTGAGAGAACGACTCGTCAAGTCACCAGCTAGCTTTTATGCCTAACATACACACTCTTTACTATTTTTTTACAGGAGCCATGGTGGCACAGTGGTTAGAATGTAATATTGCAGGCTAACTGCCCACTGCCAGGAGTTCAATCCTGACTGGCAATCCATCCTTCCATGTTCGGTCAAACGAGGACCCAGATTGCTGGGGACAATATGCTGACTCTGTAAACCGCTTACAGAGGGCTATAAAGCACTGTACAAGTATAAGCGCTAAGCGCTATTGCTATTTATGTCTTCCTGCTGCTGCTGTGACTCGTATGTCAAGGAAAGTGTTCTTTTTTATAGCTGATTGTATGAAAGTGCCCAGATACGTTACCATCCTTTCCATCTTACAATCCTTTATCTAGGAACTAGAAACCAACCCATTATTGTCCCATTCATAAATCATTCTAATAATGAAATGCATTCAGCATTGCCATTTCTTTGTGAGTCAAGAACTCCTAGAGAACATCCTGAACCTTGTCTCACACCCTTAGCTGACTGATATAGTAGGACACAAAGAACATCAGTCCAGTGAATTTTAATAGTAGCACAATAACATGCCAACAACATTCCAACTGGATGCTTTTACACAACAACTATGAACTTAGTATGTTGCTGTACTGGGAAAAGCAGGAGATAAGTAAATTTTAAATAACACGTACAGTAAGACACAGTGGAAACTACAATAACAAGATGCTGATTCTCAAGATAGTTAGAAATTGCATTGTAGTTGCTTTTTAGTGGTTGACTTGAAGCAGGGTAAGACAAAATGGCGGTCTAGCAGGAAAATATGCTGCCCACAAGGCTGTTGGAATAATAGCAGGAACTTTAGATGAGTTAGAAACTTCACCAATTTTCTATTTGCAATAAACTGGGACAGTCAGAAACAACCGTTGTAAGTAAGATTAAGGAGGTACATCCATGTTAAAAAAAATTGGCCTGGCGTTGAGTAGAAAAATTCATGTATCTGCTAGTATGTTTTTCTGAAGACTAAATGCTGAACTCCAATGCTACACTTGCTAAATTCATTTGAAAAATACCTTTACTGTACCAAACAGATTAGTTCCTCACCTCCAGTGGGCCTGCTTGTGTGCTTAAGATAAAATCAATTTCACAGGAAATTATGCTGCTTAAAATAGTCCAACTGGAGGTTATCTCTGGAGAGATCACAAACAAAACTTGAGCTCTGCACAAGCAACATAACAATTTGCAATAAGAAAAACGTACTCTGTGATAGGAATATATCGTGCTCCATCAGAAACCTGGAACACTATTAATGTCTTACATTAACATACAAGGTTTCTTATCAATGCCAGATCCCTAATCCCACCATGGGACATATTTTATATATTTACACCATCGTTCCCAAATATTTTCTTATGACAAGCTGAAACAGCAGTGATGAAGCAAGAATAGAACATTAGGTAATATTTCCCTGCTCCTGAAATCTGCCAATAAAGCATCTTTCATGTTTTTCTCATGAGAGAAAATTATGCATTTTGATTTTTCTTTGGCTTTATGTAATAGAACATCACAGAGACAACAAAAATATTTAGAGAAATGCAATAAGATAAATTGTAGGCATAAAGGCTTCTCATGCAAATATACATAAATACATGGATTTTTAGCCTAAATTTTAATAAAAAATATTTTGAGTAACATATTTCAAGGAAATCTTAACTGTCCATGCATAACCATAGGCCACCAATTCAAAAATGTAGATAACATCAGGTCTTCAATCTCATGAGTGTTTGAAGCCATAAATTTGTATTTTCAATGTTAAATAGTAAGCTTCCGGCAATAATGTCATAGAAAACCTATTGATGTGCTTGCTAGGAATAAAAATGACTTGATGGCACATCATCCATCTATCCAAGAATCCATTTCATTGACCAGCTCTCAATTTCCATGTAGTATGTAGTTCAAAAGGAGGTGGGCATCCAAAACAAACAAAACTTTGTTTCAAGGTCAGATTAATGTAGATATATTTTCCAGAGATTAGTACTTTAAGACATGGCAAAAACATGTTAAGTTGATTCCATCTCCAACAGCACGATTTATTGATTTCCTTTTCTATAGCAATACAGTGGGAGTCCATTTAGTAAATATTTGTTTCTGTATAAGTCATAACATAAACTACTCTAGGAGCTGTGGTGGTACAGTGGTTAGAACACAGTACTGCAGGCTAACTGCCCACTGGCAGTTCAATCCTGACTGGCTCAAGGTTGATTCAGCCTTCCATCCTTCTGAGATTGGTAAAATGAGGACTGAGATTGTTGGGGTCAATATGCTGACTCTGTAACCCACTTAAAAGTACTATGAAGTGGTATGTAAGTTTAAGTTCTATTGCTAATGAAATAAATTGATAAAAATAAACACGGTTTCTTTAATCAATTTTGAAACAGAAGATACAGAATTTGAAGTGAAGATATCAACAATTTGGTATTAGACAGTGTCTAGCATAGAAATAGGTCAAGAGAAGAGTAAATCAAGGGAGGCTAGCACTGCAATTTTTTTTGCTAGCGTAAAACAAACTGTGTTGTTTTCAAACAGACCTAGCATGTTAACTAGAACTATTTCAATCTGGGTTTTAGGCACTGAGTCAGCCTTGTTTCCCCTTAATGATCTGTGGCAGAGTGTTCTGGAGCTGATACTTGATTCTAATGCTTCTTGATTTCTCAGACTTCAACCACAGTATCCTTCTGAACTGGCTGTGCGGGTTAGGAATTGGGGACACCATTTTCTAGTGGTTCTCATTTTTCTTTCATAGCCAGTTCCAGTGGTGTTGGCACAGAGAGGTCATCCCCTAGGCCCCTCTTCTGTGTTTGCCAACATCTCCCCTCTTCTCTAACATTTACGCGATGCTATCGGGTGAGGTCATTTGGTGGTTTAACCTGGGCTGACCAACGGAGGCTTTGAAGGTCTGGAGGGAAAGGAACCAACTCAATCTTACCAAGATGAAGTACCTGTGGAAATTAGGATTTCCTGCATCTGAAGGTTTTCAATCCATATTCCTGGATGTTCCTTAGAAGTGGTGTGCTATCTAGAGGCCTTTTGGACTCACAACTCTTGCTTTTATTGGGACCAAGTCTGCATTCTCTGTTGCAGTATCTGCCCTTTGGAATAAGTTCGTCTTGAAATGTGTGCGGTCCCATCTTGCTGGCAAAGGTAGTCCTTGATGTACGACCACAATGGAGCCCAAAATTTCTGTTGCTAAGCAAGTTAAGTGAATTTTGCCCCATTTTACGACCTTTCTTACCACAGTTAAATGAATCACTGCAGTTGTTATGTTAGTAACATGGTTAAATGAATCTGGCTTTCCCATTGACTTTTCTTGTCAGGTCACAAAAGGTGATCCCAGGACATTGCAACCATAATATGAACCAGTTACCAAGCATCTGAATTTTGATCATATGACCATGGAGCTGCTACAAATTTGCCCACGTTTGGGGTGATATGCAAATAGTGCTCACGTTGCAAACTGTCCAGTGCTATATGGGGCGGTATATAAGCCTAAATGCTTTTGCTGTTGCCATAGAGGGGTTCACTTAAAGTTTCTTTTTAAGGCATTGTTCTTGGCTTTCAACTGGCAAAGAACAGACATCCTTCTCTCACCCGCAAAACAACTGTAGCTGTGGATACAAACCTAAGTAAAAAGCTATGAACGTGCAGAATTCTGCCATTTATGCAGAATCTTATCTGCCTAACACTACACGAAGACCAAGAAATTATAATCTAGGTCAGGGGTCTGAAACCTTAAACACTCAGAGCCATTTGGACCCGTTTATTTATTTATTTTATTTATTTAAAATTAAATTTATATACCGCCCCATTCCAAGGACTCGGGGCGGTTCACAACTTAA
>JANHFL010004782.1:44602-60485 GCA_032468155.1 Oxyrhabdium leporinum
CACCACTCACCCCACCCCCTGCTCACCCTGCCCCACCTGCCCACTTGCAGCTCGCTCCTGCCCACCCAATCACTCTTCATCTCACAACCCCACCCCAGCATAGGCTTAGCAGCCTATATAAGTTTACCAAGCAATTAGTCACCATAGTGTCTGCCTGCCTTCCCACGAGGACGTGCCTGTGCCCCAACTGCTCCTGATCTGCCTGCCTGCTTGGGTAAGTGCTGCTGCCGCTTGCTTCACTTCCCACCAGCGCTGCGTACCCGCACGGCCTAGCTAGCTGCCACCCCCTTTGTCCCCGGAGCTTCCCTTCTCTGCCTTCCGCACTGTCTTCCTTCCTTCCCTACTCCCTTCCACATGTGGCCCTCCCATGTTTACCTACCTTTTTTGCAGGGAAGGGAAGCAGCTTCTTCTCTTCTTCTCTTTGTGGGCACAAGAGTTTTCCCCACCCACCACTGCCCAGAAGCACTCTGCAGGCCAAAAACAGGGATGTTTTTGGCTTCCGGAGGCCTCTGCAGGTCTCGTTTTTACCCTCCCTGGCGTTGGGGAGGCTGACAATGGGACACGTGGAGAAAATGGGACATGTGCAGTGCTTCTGGGGGCTGGGGAGGCCAAAAACAGGATGCGCAGAGGCCAAGAACTATTTTTTTCCTTGTTTTCCTTCTCTAAACCTAGGTGTGTCTTATGGTCAGGTGCGTCTTATAGTTCGAAAAATATGGTACATCTAAAACAACAATGTCCTGAGAACCAAATGCATTTTCTCTATATTGCTGTTGCTATCACAAATCAGCTCACTGCTCAATGAATGTCTCATGCTGGTTCAATACAGGTTGGTAGACTTTTTTTTTTTTAAAAAAATTCCCAATCTAGGCCTGAAAGAGAATGACTGGACCAAAGTCATCAGGGCTGGCTTCCATGCCTGGGAGGGGGCCGAGTCTTCCTGCTTCTAATGCAGCACCTTAACCACTACACATATTCTTCATAAATACCTAATTTATTTTGCTTTTACTAGATCTCTCTTATTACTGTTTTTCAGAGTTAAATTTTACAGACAGAGAGATAACAGATTTTACAATGGCTTGATGTGATGAGCTTGCACATTTCTGTAACAATACCAAATAGAATAAATGGGAAGTCTGTAAAAACAAACCCAAACAATTTGTGGAGTAGTTTGAGAAGTTTGACAAGAAAGAGAGTCAACAGAAGTTAATTAACCTTAGTTTATCTTTTAACTAAAAACATAGCAACCAAATTACCTTGGTCTGTAAATTCATCATGGATTTTTCAAAGGTTTTTGGAGGTGCCCTCTGGTGGTTGCAAAGAATAGCAACAGCTCTGTTGGCACGATTGTAAGACAGGATCTTTGCTGGGACGTTATCATCCGCTGGAAGAGTTCAAAAGAAACATTTCTTTCCATACGGCAAGATGTACATTTATGAAAAGCTAACTTCCAACAACTGAAGAAGAATGTCAGGCAGCCTTGAGCATATTTAGCAGTTGTGTCCCTAATTATGAAGGCCAGAAGTTATTTTATGCAGTCTGTATCTTGAGTAACTACTCTTAAAAAAAAAGTGAAGTGTGTATTGCAATTAACAGAAAAGTTGAGACCGGTTATTTCAAAGATACTTACGGGTTGTGAGTTCCTTCAGTTGTTGCTGTAGCGTAATAGAGGCATTATATGTTCGGAATACCTTAGCTGTCAGCCCTTCCATAAGATCTTGAAGATGCTTATTTAAAATGCTAGTCTGGAAGATGGGAGGGGAAAGGAGGAAAAAATTATATACCAATTCAACAAATGGTAAAGAATATAAACAAATTTAACTGGGAAGTACAAATCATAGAAACAGTAACTGTATCCCAAACAAGAGGAGCTATAAAGTTGAGGCATTTTGTACAATGGCCTGCATTCTCCTTAATATGATCCAGACATTTTCATTGATTTATTCTTATTCAACCTGGCCCTAAAACCATTTCAAATAATGGGAGTTGCAGACCTAAAAGTAGAGGATGACTCCTCTACTATTACTTCTTTTCTACTCAGAAAGATAATTGCTGATGTCTCTGTGATATTAAAGTGATGGCTATTAAACCTAAAAGGATAGTGAAAATGAATGAAATACATGACAGCCATAGCAATATTTCCTTAAATTTTAAAGGAAGGGTACATAACCAAAGTTCTCTATACTTCTGCATCTTCTATGTTATTATTTAAATGCATTATAAAATAGTTAAAAGGCTATAAATACTATAGTTTTCATTTTTGGAAAGATCTTTGAAGAAATTAATTAAAACAAAGTAATTTTTCATGAGTAACACAAATCCCAAATTAAATAACAACAATGCAAGTATTGAATAAACACAGAAAACACCGAGGACCCATAGTTCAACCAACTATTCACTTCTAAATTACCGGGACTTTAGAATACCATAGAGTCAATGACAGATGTACTTTCATTTGCCAATGTTCTGTAAAATCAAAACTTGGCTGCTAACAATATGACGCTAATGTATTCTGGGGCAGCTCTGTATCTTTTACTAAATGCAAAATTACATCTTTTAAAAGCTTTTTTTAAACTCTGACTTCATTATTTTTTATAAATAATTCAAAGTGGTGAACATATTTATTACTCCTTCCTCCTTCTATTTTCCCCACAACAATAACCCTGTGAAGTTGAGCTGAAAGAAGGTGGCCCAAAGTCATCCAACTGGCTTTTATGCCTAAGGCAAGACCAGAACTCAGTCTCCTGGTTTCTAGCATGGTGCCTTAACCACTAGATCAAACTGGCTCTCTTATTCCAAGCCAGACCAGAACAACCAATAAGCATTAATTTCACAGAAGAAAGTTTAAGAAACATCCTTTCAAGCTTACAGTGCTTGATATAAGCTTTCAAATGTAGGAAAAGAAAATACTCACATTAAGCCTATCAAATAAATCATCTTCTGGCTGCTTATTTTCCATGAATAACTGAAGATTCTTAAATACCTGAAAAATAATAACAAATGACAGAAACATGAAGCAAAGAAACAGGAGACTCTGCTGGCATGTTATTTTCCTTACTATATTACCTGATACCATATTAATATGGTTGCTGGACACACACAGTTTGCTAAGCTACGAATGACATGGACTGTTTGGTTTTGGCTGCAAGTGCAAACTCAGGTACTGTGGTTTGTAAACCAAGATTTATGGCCTAATGTGTACAACCAACCATGGCTATGCAAACCATAACTAGATATGTGACATCAGATTTTTTTACTTGAGTCCCTTTATCTGCAGTGTGCTAGCTATGTTTGTAATATGTAACAAAAGACAGCCAGCTATTATTTCACTGTTAATAAATTTCCCAGATTAACAACAGAATTCTAAAAGTGAATCAATGTATTGGAGCCCATTTTCTATGAGAATGAAAGCATTTATTTACTTGGTAATAAAATAAAGAGGGGGTAAACATAAGGAATATAAATGTTTCTGAGATTAAAAATAGTAAAGGTAGGAATACTGAAGAATGTCAGTGATTATGACTGCAAACAATTATGCTAAAAAGAAAAAAAAATGTGGATTTTATTATCAGCATTTGCTGGAGATAAAGCATAGCAAGGTGACCCCTGCCTCTGTGACTTTTTGAGGATTTCCCAAAACACAAAGCTATAGCACTACGCATGCTGAACTTGATGAAATATTGACCCAATTAAGTGGAATGATTACATGAAGAGCAACCAAGATAAAGGAGATTTAAAAGATAAAGCTACCCAGTCTATGGATTTCTTTAGAAGTCCCTTACCCTTTTCTCAACAGGTACTTTGTTATAGTATCTTATGGAGTCTTTTCCAAGGAAATCAAATTCTACTACATATTCCTGACCATCTAACTCTGGATGCAAATTAATATGTTCCACACGGAGGGAGCAACAGCCCACTGTGTCAGCAGTTTCCCCTTCTTCTTTCTCATTGCCAGCTCTCAGAGCAAGCTACAAATATTGAATAGTGAGACAGAAAAAATAGAGGTCAGTTTAAACAGATGAAAACATTTTAATCATGTAATTGATCAGCAGGAGGTTACGTCACTAAGCTAAGAAGCTATTTATTTGAAATTCCAGAATGAGATTTGAGGTATCTGCAAATTCACTAGAAGGATTACACTAATTTAAAAGTTATGCATATTTAGACTACTTGGATCCATGATTATATGCACTTTAGATAAACTGACATGATGTAAATAAGATAAACACAACATAGGATTACTAGCAGAGTTGCTTCTACTGTTTTTCATCTTTAATACCAGAGCTGTTATTGCAGAATATTCTGCAATACACCTCTGACCCTGCAAAACAAAAAGCCAAATTATTTGTGCAAGTACATTCTAGGAAAGTAGGCAGAGCTTTATCTGAATAGTCAATTTGTTAGATGAGGCTGCCTATCCCAGCTTAACAACAGAATAGTTCTTGTCCATTTAAATTCCTTCCTGTCATTCTTCAAGGATTTCTCTAGTACCTGTTTTACCTCATTCATGCCAAAGTTGTACGAAGTTGGATTCAGGAGTATTGTTTATTTACATCAAAAAGAATCTGTAAAAGTCAGAATCTCACTTTATCAATGAAGTACAATGCCACAGCCCTTTGCCGCACTTTCATCTCTTTGGATTTCCAGTCTTCTCGATATTGATTTCGAATCCTATCTACACATTTCTTCAATCTCCGAGCTGTCTCGTATTTCTGCCAGTCTTTCTCACCCTGCCAAGAAAATCGCAGGGAAAAACGTGATGGGTTGCTCAAGTGTAGCAGGGGTCTTATTTGAAGAGGAGATACATTTTTTTCATTTATTTTGATCAGATATGATCTAATTTTTGATTGATACTTCTGATTTCAGAACGAAAAAGCAATTTAAAACTCCATTTAAGATATAACAATTTATCTTATTTTTTAAAAAGTAAAAATAGAAAAGTCTGGTTTGGTTTTTCAGATATGCAATATATCTTTCCCAAAAGCATATTAGTCATGACAGAAATAGTCTAGACACAAAAAGTACCTTGATTCTAGAGCTGGGATTCAACATGATGTACTTAATAGATCCTTGAATATTCTCAGTCCATGATACCAGCCAGGTTACTTTGCTATCATGCCGAACCTCTTTCCATTTATGACCACGGGGAGGTGGAGGGACTTTAGAATCCCTACACAGGAAAAAAACAAAGACATTTCAAAACAGGAAAATTCATAAGAAAGCCATAGAATATCAGCAAGCAAATTAATAATTCAGCAAGATTCAGACAATGAATAGTGGCATCAAAACAACTACTACAGTATGATATACTATGACATTTTATTTATTTATATCCTGCTTTTATTATTTTTATCAGTAACTCGAAGTGACAAACATACCTAATATTCCCCCCTCCTATTTTCCCCATAACCAACAACCCTGTGAAGTGGTTGGGCTGATACAATGAGTGGTTCAAAGTCACCTAGCTGGCTTTAACGCCTAAAGGGGCTTAAAACTCACTCTCTTGGTTTCTGGCCTGGTGCCTTAACTATTAGACCAAACTGGCTTATTATTATGGGTAGTCACACAGTTGGCATTTTCATCTACTTAGAGTCCTTCCCAAGGACCAGGATGGGCAGATGTTGTCTGATTATTAACATTATTGTTATGAGTTATTTCATTCAATTTGTTTGGTCACCACTCGCAACTCTAGATGAATAGCAACCAGTATTCGTAGACTTTAATGCCTAATAATTAGACAAGCTTGAACATGTGAATCTCAATTTTATACATTCATGAATAGATTTTATACTGTAAATGAGAATTTATTCTGAACAAAACTGATAGGTAGGGCTTATAAATAGTACAAAGCCACTAATGTCGTCAATTTGTTTTTGCTTTAGTGTGACATGTGGACTTATCCATTATGGCAAGTAAACCTGGTCATTATAACTTATTCAACAAATATGAACGTTGCCAATGAGCCACAATTTAAAGCTAATTAGCCCATCTTTATGGCCAAATTCTCCAAAATTACTCTAACTAGCTTCTCTGACTCCATAGGAATTCATTTTCTCCAAGGCAGTACAGAAGCCAATCAAAAACGGATAAAGAGGGACAGATCACTCTGTCCTTCTTTGCCTGACTGCCATTATTTGCCTCAATAACATTGAATTGTAACTTTTGAAAACCCTCAGATTGTAAAGAGTGCATTACACTATAATGTTTTGAAGACATAAGTCAAATGATGTTGAAGTCAGGTTCACAATGACTTTGTCCTCTGTTATGCCTCGTTTTGCTCCATGCCCAATGCTACTCATTCCTATCCTCCACTCCTTTAAATTTGTTAAATTATGGATAAAATGCTGCTCCTCAAACATAAGCCTATCAATGATTCTGCAATGTGGCTTGGCTGTTCTTCGGCCTTGGACTGCATTAGGTCTTGAATCAAAGAGTTTCCAAAAGATCAAACCTTGTTAGTATCTTGAGTATGAAAAAAAAATCCCATTTTTATACTAAGCCAGGAACTTCATTTGGGCTTATCATATTATCTACATGGCCTATGAAAAATGTCCGTTCTGGGAAAATAGGACTGGCTCCCGCTTTCCCACTATTTAGGAAGAAGGCAAAACTGCATCTCTGTTGACCTATTATACTAATTTTGTCTTGATTGTAGTGCTTATTTTAATTGTATGGATTTTGTTATGTTTTTTAAATATTTTATTTTATAAGTTGTGTATACAGAAGCAGAAAGACAGTTTGCATATTAGAATAAGAAGGCTTATGTATCCAAATATAAGCTGATCTAAATTTTTTACAGAAATAAGATGTAAATATAACCACGCAGTTGCCATTTATAAATTACAAAGCTGACCAGAGTATGCGTTACTTGAACGCTTCACATTATATTGAAGTAAAACTATCCTTACATACTAATGACATGATATTGTTTTGTGTATTTTGAACAATTGGCATTATCTGATAAAATGCACTGGTTTTCCTCTTCTAGGACAGGCTATGGATAGAACAAACTTGAGAGAGATGCTATTTGAGTGAAAAGCTTGTATTTAGCTGCTGTTCTCTCTAATCAGAAGCCTTTCCTAGAAATACGCAGTCTCCCATCCTCACTTGCTACAATTGATGATGATGTCTTCAGGCATTATTCGTCGCTTCAGCATGCCCATTTTGGGGTGGTTGCCACGCCCTCTGAAGAGACCTGGAGGCTCAATCTTAAAGTTGGCAATTCTTTCCTTATGGTTATCCATGACACAATAACCATATTCTTTTAATAACCGCTCATTCTCTTCTTTAATTTTCTAGAGGGACACATGCACACAAAGATAAAAAATTATAACATATCCAAAACTGCTATATCAATTATTCAGATCAAATAAATTATCTGTTGCTTAGCACATTCCCAGGCACAGGACTCTTAGTGCAGTACAGGAATGCCATTTGGTCTATACATTGTAAAAAGGGCTTGAAAGTTGATCAGCAAGAACATTTGAGTGCTTTATAACCGTAGTATGTACACTTACCACCGAAAATTGCATACAGATCTACTAATAAGTGAATCACATTTAGTTCAGTGGGTTTATTCAGGTAAGTAGGTCATAGTGTGCCATCATATACTAATCTAGGGCTAAACCTGAATGAACATAAATTTAGCATCATCTAAGATAAATTTCCCTCACTCTCCCCAGAAAGTTTCAGGTGTCCTTGTTCAAAATAAGAAATGCTGTATATAATGTATTACAGGTGGTTCTGAAAAATGTTCAAACTACAGGTAAAGGATCCATATTCCATATCTTTATCCTTGATCCTCCTTAGCATCCCAGCTTTTATTCCTAACAAGATACCTTTTATTCCTAAGAAGATAATCTATGATTCAATCATCAATCCACAAGAAGGATTTATCCTTTTAAATAGCAATAGCACTTAGACTTATCTACCACTTCATAGTGCTTTATAGCCCCCTCTAAGAGGTTTGGAGTCAGCATATTGCCCCCAACAATTTTGGGTCCTCATTTTACCCACCTCAGAAGGATGGGAGGCTGAGTCAACCTTGAGCCTGGTTAGATTTGAATTGCCAAATTGCAGGCAGCTGACAGTCAGCAGAAGTAGCTTGCAGTACTGCACTCTAACCACTGTGCCACCGAGGCTCATACATAATACAGAACCAGCTATTTCAGATAGGTTTTTTTTTAAAAAAGAGAAATAAGTAAATAGGAATGTAAGACAATGACCTAATTCAGAGATATCAAATAATGGGCGTTACAAGATGGCAGTTTAGGCTGATATATTTTCCCTTTGTATTCCACTTTGCCATATCCCTTCCTTTCTGTGATCATGTAGAAAGAGAATGAAAGGATTTTGCTTCCATTTTTTAAAGTATCAGTTTATGTAGTGGCTGTCTTGCAACCATAATTCTGGACAGCAAATACTGGATAAAAATGAACAGAACAAAAAGATAAATACAAAAAAACATCAAAGTAACAGTGCAGTAGCACATGAGGATAAACACATTATCAATCATGTCAGACAAAAGTACAATGATGGGCTTATCCAACCGACAGGCTCTATACCTGGGGAAACACCCAGATCTTCAAGGATTTATGAAATGTCCACAAGGTCAGGGCCAAATGAATCTCAGGGGATATGTTATTCCAAAGAGCAGATGATGCTAAGGAGAAGGCCTGCCTCCCGGGTCTTCCTAGATGGCACTGTTTAACAGATGGTCTAAAAGCATTCCTACCCTTCCAGGTCTAATGGGCTGTGCAGAAACAATTGGGGAAAGGTAGTCTTACAAATAAACTGGACTAATGATATGGCTTTTGAAGTTATAAAAAAGCATCCTCAAGTGCATCCAGGAACATATTGAGTGCCGGGAAATTCATGAAATCATAATGTAACATAGGCATATTGTGGTATGCACACAGCTGGATGTGCTATCATATTCTAGCCAAGTGGTCTTTAAGGACAGGTCCACGTACAGTGCATCACAATAAAGCATAAGCAATGTAATGTTTCCTGGTTCAAAACAAGCCAACATGTACAAAAGCCTTTGGGACCATAATTACAATCTATTCCTTAAACAAGACCTGTGAGTCAAGGACCCCCAAATTGTGCATGATTTCTGTCTGGCGTAGTTCTATAAACCCATAAGAACTAAGTATAATGGAAATAAATACTTGTAAAATATACTTGTAAAATCTGATATAATGCGAACATGCAGTGTAGCTGGAGAACATTCCAATTATGACTTCTATTTTTCAAGGGTAACATTTTTAGAGCCTAATCCTAAATAAAGATACCTGCTTTTCTTCCTTGGTCATTTGCTTTCTAGCTTCTGTTTGGGCCTTAAAATACTGACTCATATGACCAAAGTCACATTTGCTGAGGCTGGTGATAGTTCCCTTTTCTTCTGGAGTCATTTCCTGCAAGAAGAAAAACAGAATAAAATATTATTAGTTAAATGAGATAAATAAAATAAATGAATGTAGTTATTATATTTATATCCTGTCTTTCCTCCATAAGCTAAACTCTGACTTGAATGTCAAAGTAGAAGTAGGCATATAATAATAAATACCAACATCTCTTTGGACATTTCTAGAAATCATGTCAATTTTAATAGCCAACACTTTTTAAGAAAGCTAACAATTTTGCTGTCAGTAGCAAGCATTCCTTCCAAATTGAACTACACTACTAAAAGACATGAGAAACCAGTGTCTTAGTTTTTATACATTTATGTTTTATAAACATATAAATGAAGCTGGATTCCACACTTTAAGGTTCTATTAGAGCAGTTTCCCAACCTTTCCGGCTTTGTGGACCGGCAAGTGGGGGGGAGGGGATGGTTCTGCAGGAGCGGTGGGAAAATGAAGTGTGTGTGCGTATGCCTGCTGCTCGCGGAAGCAGGGTACACAAGCACACACTCGCCTGCCACTTCCGTGGCCCTGTTCCAAACGGCTCGAAGCCGGGTAGTGGACTGTGGCCCGGGGGTTGGGGACCCCTGCATTAGAGAGAATTTTTCATCTACCAAGAAAAATAAATATGTAAATGTTTGTATTTTAAAAAGGATGAAGAAGCCCACCACAAACTATCTTTCCATAAAAGTCTGTTCATACCTTTCTCCAGTCTTTAAAAAAGTTTTTCCTGAAGATATCCTTTGTAGTGTACTCATGATCAAGCATTTTTGCAAAGAAAGTTGCAACCTCTTCTGCTTTAGGACTGAGCTTCATGACTTTACCTGAACAAAGAAAACTATGCATGAAATAACAAGGCAACATTCTAAAGATACACAACCTTCCAGCTACTCTTACAAAAGATCCAGAGGCACACTTACCAGCAGATATACAGTGCAAGCCAGAATAACCACCCTGCAAACAAGCTATTTTGTTTCAAAGGAAAATGACAAATGTCTTCAGTTTTATTCCCAATTCTATAATGGTTGGTATGACCTCAGAATGGGTCACTAATTAGTCAAGTCCAGCTGAGAAGCAGAAAAAACATTGTGCGGTGATCTGGGATTGATTTGAAGTGCACAGAATTCTTTGTGAGATTAGTTGCATCACTGCTCCACTGGCCTGGTGAAAGCCAGCAAGGTGGCATTGGAGGCTAGTTGAAAGCAGTAGTTAATGAATTCTTGGAAAGGGGGTTGATTCCATTGGCCATGAAAGAGAAGCCGTCCCTTGACCACCCTGTATTGGATAATTATCAATCTTCAACCTTCCTTTTATTGTTTTAGAGAAGGCTGTTGAGAAGATAACTGTAATGGAACGTGTGGATGACCTTAGGGAAGAGGAGAAGAGATGCTGCCTAGGAAACAATCAGATGAGAGGGGTAGGAGCCCCCAGTGGGTTAACAACCAGAGAAAAAACTTAGGAGGGACCCACCATAACAAATCAAGCAGTTAAAAGTAGGAGTGGGAAGTTTGATTTTCAGATTTGCAAGGTAAGCCAGACAAGAGACACGAATAGGTGAATTAAGTCTACTTTATTGTAAGGCTACATTAACAGAATCTTGCAAGGCTGAAAGTACAAATTTCCCGCCTCCACTTTTAACTGCTTGATACCATTTGTGTTCTTGGTTCTTAGTTTTTTCTAATTCTTGTTAATTTTAATCTTTTTATATTTATTATTTTAATGCATTGTAAGGAGCCCAGTCACTTTGTATATAGTAAGATGGGTGTCATATAAATGTAATAAATAAAATAAATAAATAATGGAAGATACAATCCAAAACATGAGGAAATTTATCAGTTTTTTCCTATTCTGGATTATCGAAATGCTTTCATTCCAGAAATACTTGAAGAAATGGGTTGCAGATTCATAACTACTTCAGACCATCACACTGGACTAAAGTGTGTCAAACAGAAGAATATTGGTATTTCTAAATTCACCAGTGAAGTACGTGTGGTTAAAGTGCTGTCTTCTTCACATTTCAGCAATTTGTTACTGACCCATTTCCCCTTCACTCAAGGATATAATAGAAGCTCAAAATGAAATCATAGATATGTGGAAAGGCAGCTTCTTCCACAGCTTAAAAGGGTAAGCAATTGTTGCACGGTACATCTGATGGCTCTTTTTCCTATCCAATATGCTTAACGCAGACTCAGGCTGCATAATTTGTCAGCATTCCACAGTAGTAGCAAAGAAAAACAAATACTTTAGGTCATTTTAAAAGATATGATTCTTGAGAAATCCAGTTACAAGTATAGTACTTCTGTTTGTGCAATTATGACACAGGGAAAAAGCAACCATTAAATCCTCTTGGGTATGTTTGGCAGGAGGAAGGAAGAATTTCCTGTGAGTTTTAAGAATATTAGTCATACTAGGGGAAGCAGCTGAGAGTTTTCACATGTTTGATCAAAATGCCTCACCTCCTTTGGTTTAGGCTCCTAAGGTATCTTTCTAATGAATTCAAAGATAATTTAGTAATATAGCAGCAACTGTTAATGTATGTTGTTCTCTATTATAGATATTCAACTTTGAAGGACAGAAAAGTGATGTACTTGTATGTTTTTTTCAAATATACATAAATAGTCAGAAAAAAAGGAGGAGGTGTCTTTAGTATTTAACAAGCAAGTGTCCATCCTTTCAGGCTACATTAGAAACACACAGATATCAGTGCATGGAATGTAAGGCAAAAGCTAGTTCTGTTTTGTTTATTTTCCCGTAAGTCTAAATATAAACATTTGAGAAATAAAGCAATAGGACTAAAAGTATCTTCTTCTATCTCTCCTAAGAATCCTACAAGGCCAGAAACAAGTGACCCAGTACATTAAAAATCTGTGTTAAAGGCAGAACTTTAACATAAATGCAGTACTGGACTGAGTCAAAACTCTTGTGACTGACTTGCAAATTCAGTTTCAGGTACTACTTTCTTGTCATTCAATAATCTTACTTATCTGTCCATCAACCTCTACCCATTGTTTTATTTATAGACCATCCAATTCCTAAACAACTCCAAATACAAATTTTATGTGTTGCTTTTTTACAAATAAAAAAGCAACACATAAAATAATATAACTGCTAGAAAAACAAATGCCAAATCAAACCGAACCAGAACTCCGTAATTAACCTGCCTTTCAGAAGAACAATATTAATTTAAAGTTTAAAAATATTGTTTACAATCTCAAGAGTAACAAACAAAATTACAGGCATTAAAACACATCCATTTTTCTATATAATCTAATTTGATCTTTGGTTGAAAATATATTTCTGCGTGTATAAGAACACTGTACCCAGCTTTCACCTCCAATAACAATATTGAACACGTCTATAGATTAAGAACAGTCAAAAAATTTGCCTATGAACTACAACAGGATACAGGTAAAATAATACCTTACCCATGAAGCAGCTGCAACTTTCAGATTCCCCTTAAGCAACAGAAGGAAAAAAGATTTATAGACCCTAAATAGAGATTCTCATATCTCAAATATTGAGAGGAAAAAGTGGGGAGTAGTTAGTATATTGGGCAAACAACGCCCTCCTGGATTCAGCATCTTCATATGGATTCGTCTAGAACAAGGGTGTCAAACTCATGTCATCATGGTATCATGTGATGTATTGGGACTTTTTTCCCCTTCGCTAAACCGGGCAGGGGCAGGGCATGACATATCCAGCCCGCGGGCCATGAGTTTGATACCCCTGGTCTAGAAGACCACAATACTTCATACAAGGTCTGGCAATATAAATGTTTCCAAAAAAGCAACTTACTCCCTTTCAGTTAACATAGAATGCCTCTGCATATAAGTGACTCCAATACAAGCTTCCCCTTTTAGTAAATTAATTTATTTAACAGCTGTCATTTATATCCCACTTGCAGAAGCAGAATGAGCACACAAATGGGTAGACTATGTCACTGAACAATCAGCTGGAAAAGGCTTTGATTAGCATACTACTGTTATATACTAGCATATCTGTCATGACTCTAGAACAGGGGTGTCAAACTTCCAGCCCAAAGGCTGGATGCATCACTTGCTGGCCCCGCCCCCACCTGGTTTAGCGAAGGGAAAAAAGTCCCAATACGTTACGTGACGATGCATGTTTGACACCCCTGCTCTAGGATATTTGCTAGGGCCTACACACAGAAAGCACAACCCACACTTTAAAACTCCTTTTCAGCATAGAGAGAGACAGCAAATGAATCACAATTCTTCAAGTCAAATGAGAATTTATTAAAAATAATAACCTTGATGATACCTTTTTATCAGTCTAAATGTCACCTATAAACAATGTATAGTTAGAAGAAAAAAACTTGCACTTTAATTATTAACAAAAATATTTATTTATTGGATTTATTTGTTGCCCATCTTGTAGCAAACAACTCTGGGCGTCTTCCAGCACCAAAACATTAAAATCCTAACACATAAATATCTTTAAAAGAATAAAAATAGAAATCCCAATCAAGGTAAAATATAGTTAAAAGATGGGGAGAGAGGGAACAGGTTGCGTGAGGGAAAGGTAGGATTGCCTCTTAATTCAACAACAATGATTGGGAGTGGGGGCTTTATAATGCAGCAAGAGCACACAGTATTGTAATGTAGCCATAACAGTAAGTAATGATTAAAAACAGCTAAAAGAATTACTAAAATACTGACAGTTTCAGAAGTAGCAATGTATGTTAGAAGCTACAATAAAAAGGATTTAATGAAGTAAATGGATAGTAAAGAAAATGCAAAAGGCATTCAACTATTTCTTTCCTCCCTATCCACAGTAACTTGATATATAAATTAATTTAACAATAGTAATAGAATAACATTAGCATTTAGGCTTATATACCACCTTATAGTGCTTTATAGCACTCTCTGGGTGGTTTACAATACAGAAGTATTTTTTGCATACTGCCCCCAGCACTCTGGGTCCTCGTTTTACCAACCTCAGAAGGATGGAAAGATGAGTCAACCTTGACCCCATCAGGATCAAACTCCAGGCTGTGGACAGAGTTTGCCTGTAATACTGCTCTTTAACCACTGTGCCAACAATTTAGTAAGCTGAAGTATTTAATGGGCATCATATTACTTAGAATCATCATAGTACCTCTTCTGTACTGGATTTATATAAGCCCTAAAACAACACAACCTATAATGCAAATTTAGTCCCTTTCCTTACTATTATAAAATCCAGATAAATACTGATCAGTTGCAAACAAAACCATTACCATTTCTGCCCATGAAAACTCATAGCTTTAGGATACTAAACAGCTGTTAATTCTGCTCTTCTACAAAGCACCAGTTTTTATAACTTACCATCATAGTAGAATTTGACATTTTCAGGCAACGGTTCATATGGGGGAGCAAACACAGGACCCTTGTGCTCCAAGAATTTCCATTTAATACCTTCAGGATAGCGTTCTTCTTCCCACCTTTAAAACAGAGGAAGAGATGAAATAAGTAAGGCTAGTATCCATTCAGCTACTGCACATAAATCCAGAATATACAAAGCAATATCATGGCATTCCATCTGAACGTCTAAATTGCTCAATTCAATCAAAGAGTCTTTCACTGTTCTGTTGTGCCTAAAAACATACCTTTATTTTTATAATAGTTAATGTTCTTCACTGTTAATTTCTTGATTTGCTTTTATGTCATATCATTAACTTTTTTTTTGTAAAAATGTTAAAATTACTTAGAGTCAAGATATTTTATAAAATAATTTCAAAGATAATAGGTAATAAATCAATGACCTCTACTATACAAAGGTACAAGACAGGTAAATGAGGATAACAGAACAAAGCTGAATTCATTCTTGCTAATACTCCTAAGTTACATAAAGTAGTATTTAAAACTTACAAACCTATCTGTAACATATAATTCATATTCATATAAATTTACTATATTTCTGCATTAAAATGTAAAGTGAAACATCTCAGGAAACATCTGATGAATTACCACAAATTACCATTTTTGAAAAGTATATAAAATGGGTAGAGAGGTGTAAATAGTTACATACTTTGATTCCTGACCAAGGAATTTCAAGACCAAGACCTGGTTTCTGAATTTATATGCCAAGAAACTGAGAATCAATTTTTAGATCATACTGGAACATGTATAAAAGTAATGCACTAGTTTTTAAAAATGAGCCCTTGTCAGAATTCTTTTAATAAACATTAATTTATCTAGTACCAACATCTACCCAAATAGGACCACAGTAAAATTTCAGAATATCTTATATATGTGAATGCCTTCACCTAGGATATAGGAAGCTCTAAATGTTGCACAAGTGTATATTCAGATGCCCATTGTCTCATGGTTTATTACAGAAACAGTTTTCAAAGATCATTAAAATGTTAATAATAGCAATATGTTATGCAAAACATGAGGCAGGGGTCCCTTGCAACTCTTGTTCTTCCGTATCCTATCCTGTATTCTCCTCTTGAGGCATCCCATGTCCCGGATTATCCC
>JANHFL010004782.1:60585-73245 GCA_032468155.1 Oxyrhabdium leporinum
TGAAATAAATAGTATGTAAAGGTCTTTATTTTGGCCAGATCATAGTGTGCAAGCCAGGAGATGCATTTCTTTAAAATCTTTTTATTTGGGGGTGTTGAAACAAGCAGCGCTATTTACATCAGTGAAGTAGGTGAGAATACGTAGAAAGTATCAGGTGTTTTTGGTTTGGTGAGAGGTTCATTTTTTTCATTGAGTGTGATGCTAGAAAGAACATTTTTACCCTGTTGTCTTCCCATCTCTGTCCCCTGCCCACAAAAAAAATATCCTGTCATTTCTCAGTTGTTTGCCACTGGAATTTGGTGATATATTTTAGAGGCACTGGGCATTTTGCTTGCAAAAAGCACACTATGTGAAACAGCTCTTAAGTGTGTTGATGTAACTAGGAAAGCCCAGACTAACAAGTGCGCCAGAAACAAACACTCTGCATTAAAATTAACTACTGCATAGAGCAAACTAGCAGGCAGAAAATATGAACAGTTGCAGCACTGATCATGTCTGTATTTCAGTAATGTGTAGCAGTTATGATACATGATAGAATAATGGTCACAAAACTAAACAAAAAAGCCACAGCTCTAGAAAGGTGAATAAATATATTGCTTAGATTATTTCACATCTACAAATGTATATATCCCAAGCATCTGTTAAACACAATGGTATTCAAAATTACTACACATTAGCTTCAGACAGACAAAAACAACCACTACAAAACACCCAGATAAAACTGGATCTCAAAAAGCAGCAATAAAATGAGACAGGCAGTAAATAAGGCAACAAAGAATGCTTTCCTTATTAGTCCACAGTAATGAATCAGGGGCCTGTTCCCTTTAAGATGGAATCACAACCAATCATGACTGATCGGGTTCTCTATACCCCCCCCTCTTTATAACCAAATCTTAACATTCTAGGCATACCAATACTAGGCCCAATCTAGCTCCCAGAACTGAAAATGGGAGCATATATTTAAAGTTCAGTAAGTTACATGACAATGTGTGGTGAGTGTGAATGAAGAACTACAAGGTAAGTGAATATAATGCCAATACATTATTCTTAAGTTATTTTTGTAATAAAAAAACTCTTAATGAAAATTAAACCAATAATTTTATAATCTGAAATACGTTTAAATAATCTCTTTTAAAGTTATCGCTTGTTTATCATTTGATAATCACTGGAGGATTTTATGTCTAAACACTCAGCTGGTTAGCTGAAAAAACTAAAAAACAAACACTAAAGTTATTTTGTAACAGGAAATAAAAATGAAAAAGAACAAATACACATGAAAGTATTCAGTATATAAAAATGGGTGGTAATGCAAATTTAGTTTTTCATCCTTAATTTAATCAGATGATAAATAAGCTAAGTATTCTTAACCAACTAATGCTCTTAAGTTTCTAATAGTTCAGTTATAGTTAGGGTGGGGCTGATTGTATTGTTTTAAAGGCTAACATTCTGTAAATCAAAAATAAAGGGATTTTATAAAATAATGGGGAATAACACACTGATTTCCTCTCACTGAGACAGCTTCTAGTTCTTCAAACTTCATAACTGGGATTGAGGCTAGTAACAGGCTCTTTAGAGAAGGCCATCAATGAGCTCGTAACCTTAAAGATGAAAAATAAAGATGAATAACCCTAACTCTATGAAAGAAAGACAGTTGATGAAAGGGAAGCGGAATAGCTTTGCACCTTCAAAAGACAAAGACAGAAGGAGGGAGAAAATGACGATGTTTTGAGTTATCAAGATAGTGCTCTTGACCCCCAAAACTCACTGTACATACTAGGACAAGCAAGAGCAATGTTGTAGTCACTTGAATCCTAGGTCCAGCCACCTGGCCAATGATTCTCTCCCATGTTCCTGAGAGAGGTCCCTGAATACCTGCTGGCATATTTATTTGGTTACTTTATACTGGTAAAGGTATTTAGGAGTAACTTAAATGCAGACAAACTGGATTTAACAATGTTATTTGAAACAAAGGTAGTTTGTAAGGATAGATAAGCTGCATGGCATAAAAGAAAGGTAGCTATATTTCCTTTCCTTTTTATAGTCTCATACAATTGATTTTATTTATTATTTCTTACTTTTCTATGCTGTTCATAATGATTAATATGAAAGACAGAAATTTGATGGACATGTATGTACAAATGTATGTAGGTGTTACCATTTCCATTTTTGTTCCTCTTCTTTTTTTGTTTTTTTCTTTTTCATTTGTCCTTGTGGGGGCTTCTTATCTTTGCTCTTTATTTTCTTCGGTTTACTCTCCTAAAAAGAGATAAATGAAAATGTACCATAGTAACACAAGATTCGTTTACATTTTAAAAATTAGTGTAAAATGAAATCCATTTGAAATATTCTTAATAGAAAAGCAAGTTTAACATGCATGTATTTCAGCTGTTTTATACACTGGGACTATGAGAAAGTTTCATCAAAATTAATAAGTCAAGATTATTATAATTATTTTTAAGTGGATATAATAGGTCTGAGCAACATTACCAACACTGCTCAAATTAAAATTTGATTTTCTGTAAGCCCTATATGCTATACGTATAAATAAAAGAGAAAGTGTATTTTTAAGTAAATATGCTATATTAATATTGTATCATCTATAAATTTGTTTACTTATCTCCATAGTTCAAGCTACATATAGGGTTCTTACTATATATATTGGCCAAAATTTAAATCTATGTTGGGATTAACACTGATCCGCTGTCATAAATTGTTGGCAGTCCATAAGATAAAATAAAATGTAAAAAATACCTCTTCATCTTCCTGTTTTCGTTTTTTTGATTTTTTTACATCTTCAGTTTTAATCTTCTTAGGTTTGTAGTCAATACTGAAATTGCAAAATAATTGCAAATAATTCATTTCTTTTTAGCTCCATCAGTTCTATTTGAATATTAGTGCTTGAAAAAATTACCCTGCCTCCATTTCAAAAGGTTATTTTTTTGTCTGTCTGTCCGTCCAATCATCCATCTATCTTCCTTCAATTTGTATGGCTGTCCATCTCAGCAAACAGCTCTGAGAAGTAAACATTCTTAAAATAAGGTTGTCATTAAACTGTTGGTTTAATAATTGGTTGCTTTAGAGGCCTTTTTCAAGACTATAGAAATTATCCCAGCATCTGACAGTAAATATGAATTATCTATCTATGCTACATCTGTGAAACAAGCATAATTTCATGCTTTAGTGCTTGATTCAGATATTGCCTCTCACTGCTCTTTATATTGGTCAACTTTATTCTAGAGAACTTCTACAAAATATGATAATGTAATAACTGGAAAACACTCTTTATTGTAGACCAGATATAAATTTGTGTTCCGATCTTATCAAGAGATATAGCTAATCAGCTCAGTGATCAAGATTCAGAACTGGGAAGACAGCTGAATTTAACACTCACTCATCATCCTCTCGGGGTCTCTTGTAATCTTCTTTATAATAGCCATCATCATCTATTTCTTCCTTTATACGTGGGCTATATGTGGAAGGAACACATGTTTACAAAAAATAATAGTTAAAACATCATCTAGAAGCTGACTTTGCTCACTAGTTTTACTTGCAACAAGAACTGACTCATTATTGTTGCACTCCTATCTACTCTGGAATGAAGCACTTCCAATATTCAATATTAAAATGGAGAAACATAAAGTCCTGCAAGAATTTCATGATGAAGAACAAGAGAATAAAACCCCTCAACAATAAAACATAAGCCTCTGAACATAAACAAAAGGTAAATGTTTCCCTGTGAGTCGTGTCTGACTCTAGGGCACGATGCTTATCTGTGTTTCTTGGCTGACAGAGCCAGTGTTGTCTGAAGACAATTTCCGTGGTCATGTGGCCAGCATGGCTATACACCAAAGGCGCACAGAACACTGTTAGCCTCCCACTGAAATGGTATGTATTAATCCACTTGCATTTGCATGTTTTCAAACTGCTAGGTGCAGGAGCTTGGGCAAGAAATGGGAGTTCACCCTGTTGCATAGAGCTCAGGTAATCTGATACACTGTTTCAATAATTTTTAGAATAAGTCCTTTCATTGGTCGTCTGTCATCTTTCAGCTTTCTCATGCCCTGATTCAGGATACAATAGGATATATCCAATTTAACATACTAGTAGGGGTGTGCATATTACCTGATGTGAAACACTATGCTAATTTGCAGATAATATAGACCAGGATTTCTTGTTGAAACATATTTCATTCTTTTTAGACAAGAACAAAAATTTAGAAAGCATGTTTATGCAAAGTTGTTACTTGCCTACCTGGAGAAGCCATTTTCTTTTTCTTTCTTTATTTTCATTTCACCAGAAGATGATTTACTCTAAAAGACATAAGTGAGAACTGGGTCATTACGCTTTTAAAAAATGACATCAGATTTTCTCCCCATGGGACTGACAAAAGACCTTGTACCAGAAGCTTTTGTATCTTCACATTCTGAGAAACTTTTCGATCTGTGAGACTAATTCCAAACATTGCATCTTTTCTATTTTCTATGGCATTTATTTTTATAAACTTAAGGCATTCAAATACAACATAAAAGCTTGCTTTTATTTTTAAACGCCTTAGGTTTGTGACAATAAAGCACTATTTTTCCAGTGTTCTAAGCTTACTAAGTTTTGAGAGAAAGTAGTGGATGACATTATTATTGTAATTGTGAGACGAAAGTTAAAATTTTCAAACAAAAGTATTCTCTTGAACTACATATGTAGCACTTGGAATTTGACAACTGAATAATATATTTGAATTCTCCATCGCCTTACTATGGCCAAATGACAAATACTGCAGTATTGGAAAAGATAAATGTTTGACCCCTTTCACTTAATGGATTGAATATTTAATTGCACTTGCCAATTATGAGTAGATCACCTATTGACGTAGACTTTGTATGGAGAAATGTAATGAAATATGGGGCTTATTTATACAAACTGCAGCAGGTAAAATAAGCACGGTAGTTATATGATTGTATTAAAAATACAGATGTACCTGAATAATCGCATTAGATAAGTATAAATAGAATTGCAATTTTACTGTTAAAATTATATTGCCTAATTTTTCTTTGTTTCATTTTTTCACCTTTTTAAAAAGTACTTTCTATGTATTTTTCTTTTCTTTGACAATGTATTTTTATCATAATTATCTTTATTTTCTTTTCCATTTTTGAAATTTTAAACAAACAATGATTTTGTAGAAATTTTTTAATTTCATTTTCTTACCCTCAGGACCTTAATTTTTTCTTGGCATCAAGAGCTGCAGATCAGATACTTAGAACCTGAAAGCAGAGTGTGGCTTTATCCCTGACAAAAGTACAATCCAAAGAAGTAATATCTCCATCATAGTACTGTACCTTTTCTTCCTTTCGCTTCTCCTTCTCTCTATCTTTGTGTTTGTCTTTGTGTTTGTCATGTTTTTCTGAACTACCATCTTTATGTTTGGTTTTCTCCTTCTCTTTGTGTTTCTTCTCAGAAAACTCTTTGTGTTCACTGTAAGATTTAAGAATAGTTTCAGTCAGAGAAGAGGCAACTGAAAAAAGACACATTATCAGCATCCAAATAGACTTAGCATCTAAAGTCAAGCTTTCAAAACATTATTTGCAATGATTGCATTGATAAAGGAATACTAGTTGTCATTAACTTAAACTTTCTATTTCTTTACTAGCAACAGTAAAGTCAGACTGCTTAAGAGAAATCAATAAATTCTCAACTGCATTTCTCTGACATAATTGCAGGCATAAGTGTGCTTTGTTTAATGTATCTCAATTCAAACGATCTTCAATACAACACTAACTGGAATTCTCAATGGTGTAATCCCAGCTCAGCGAGGAATATGTAAACTTAAAGAAAACAATGCAATTATAACACTACACGTGTGACTCAGTTTCTTTAAATTACTCAATACTTTCTCTTTAAAGAAAAGCAGAGGCACAAACATTTCAGCAACACATCTTTATTTAATTACTCTCCAGGGAAACCCAGCAAATGTGTGCAGAGAGAGGCACCCCAGTCTTTTCTCCAGAGGAATTCTCTCAGCAACTATTTACTGAGTTTTTCCCCACCCAAAATAGAATTTCCCACTAATTTTTAAAGTTGCTTAGATGCTACTTAAATCCTGCTGACTCTTTTAGGATACTTTATACATCTGCAGCTTTTTATTTTTCCTTTTATTTTTTTATCTTTCATACATAATTTTGGTAGCAGCAATACATATGTTCAAGATGTACAAAATTATGCTTATAGAGAAGACAAACTAAGAAAAACCTACTAAGTGACAACCCAATTCATAGTTAAACTGACTCTGCTTTCCAAGCCATGGAAAAATAATGGTTGAATTAAAATCCAGAAAAGGCCAAGTCTAAGCTCTTGGATAGTCTGCCCAAAAGTAAATTTCACAGAATAGAAAAAAATGTTGTATAATGTTCAGCTGTTATCAGTCACTTATATTAATATATTATGACCTGATGGAGAAAGCAGAAACATTGTAAGCACAAAGACAAGCTTGTATTTTAAAAAGATTGCCTCCTTTTGAGGTATCCCCTTTTAAAACAATGATTAGCCTGACTCCAACAAATATTCAATTACTCACAATAAAAGCAAATGCTAAGCAATATTTTTGGGGAAAAAACCCCAACTAAAATATCAGGTGATTGTAAGCATTACATAAAACTGGGATTTCCCCCCCTTCGCTAAACTGGGCGTGGCTGTGGCCAGTGTGTGACGCATCTGGCCCATGGGCCGGAAGTCTGACAGCCCTGGTCTAGAGACTAAAATCAAGTACAGGTAGTCCTTGCTTATCAACTACTCATTCAGTGACCATTCAAGCTTACAATATGGCCCATCTTCAAAGTTGCAGCCATCACAGTATTCCTGCAGTCACATACAATCATGATTCAGCACTTGGCAACTGGCTTGTATTTATGACAATTGCAGTGTTCTGCAATCATGTGATTGTCATTTATGATCTTCACAGCCAGCTTGCAGCAAGCATGTCAATGGGGAAGTTGGAAGGAAGTTGCAAGTCACAATCATGTGACATTGTGCTTAACCACCCATGCTGAGTTGTTTAACTGCAGCCAGAACTGATGTCATCAGTTGCTGGAGTCACATGGTGTTGCACTTTAGAGAGAGAGAGAGGTTAAAATAAAATTGCATTTATAATCGTTGTGAATATTGAAGTCACTTCTTTGCATCTTTTTTTTTCCTTTTCTATTTTTCCCCCACATTTTTAAATTTACTTTTACCGTTTGCCTTCTTTTTCTTTCTTACATTATGTTAGTATTAGTTTTTATCATTTTTAAAAATTAATTAAAATCATACTAAATGTATTTTAGTAGCCTTAAGTGTTTCCTATTTCAATATCATTTTATGATGTGACCAGATCAATTATGTGTAACGTTTTAAATGGTCAGGTTTTTTTTTATAAAACTGTATAAATATTTAGCAGTATCACAGGTCTGTCACGATGACTTACTTCAAGATATACTGTGTTAGTATGAATTATTTTATACTATCATTTCATATTTACAGGCTTTCCATTTGATTAGCTACTATGGCAAACAGAACACAGAACATTACTACAGAACATGTAATTATTTTACACTCTCCAAGGCTATCTATGGGATCAAGTATAACTTGCTTACCAACAGGGGTCTTTAACAGATTAAATCAACCCGAAAGAATCAAGACCTTTAAAATAATCAGAACATTAATAAAAGATGAACTAAACTTAGACAAACTGTCCAAATTCATCTCTGTAGTAACAATCAGATTGAAATAATCTAAATTTATTCAAGATTTTGAAAAATGAGATTTTGCACGCTCGGAACATAAGAGTAGACCTGGTCTTACCTATTACTGTACTTGGATTTTTCTCTGTCTTTATCCTTCTTGTGCTCTTTGTGTCGATGTTCTCGGTCTTTGTGTTTATCTTTATGTTTGTGCGAATCTGTGAACAGAACAACAAAGAAAGGAATTAAGAAATAAAACAGAAATAAAGCAGTTGTCTAAATTGCTATGATGCTAATTATACTGTTGTCTTGGTGGCTAGACATTGTAAGGGTCTACATGCGAGAAAATGTGAATTTAAATAAAAGCAACACAGAATTGCTATTTGCACATCAGGATTTTTTCACTGACACCAGTTTGTCTCTGAAGAAGCCCTGTGATTACAATTTGGAAGCCCTTTAGTATTCTTCGCTCCTGCTTAAAGCAGGTAGACTGTGTGGCTAGTGAGGGCCTTTGCCCAGCTATGGTATGTAATTTTTGGCCTTACCTGATCCAGGACGTCCTAGCTACAGTAACTCATATCTTGCAATATGATTTATGTAAGTGTGTCTTAAAAGATTAGAAATTAAAACTTGTCCAAAATGCAGCACCTTATGTATTAACTGGGAACCTGTAACACCAAGGACCCTGCACTGGTTCCCAATTCAGTTCTGGGTACAATTAAAGCACAGCCCTTAATCTATAGAATCAATAATAGTTTGAAACTTAGATATGCCTTGTCCAGTCTTCAACTGTGGCAGAACTGTCTCTTTCACTCTGGCTACACCTAGTAGTGTGTAAGTTAGCATTTTTTCCTTCTGCATAGGGACAAGAGGCTGCATTGCTTACCAGTCTGTTTCCAGGTCAATTCAAGATGCTGATTTTGAGTTTTAAAATCCTACATAGCATGGGACCAAGTTATCTGAGGAACTGCTTCTCCTCAATTATATCTGCCTGTCCTACCAGAAATAATAGAGAAAACATGCTATGGGTTTCATCGGCTAGAGAGCTACATTTCGTAGACTCTATGGAGCAGGCCTTTTCTTCATCGCTCTTGATTTTCCAAAAGGACCCTCAAGACCTTCAAGGGTCCTTTGGAAAGTCAAACGTCACTTCAAGTCCTGGGGATTGGAGAATAATTAAGTATCTGTTATTATTAACATCCCTTTGACCAATATTTCTTTTTAGATTTCTAAAACAATCTCTTTAAGGTTTTTAAATAATTATAACTTTTATTGGAATTCACAGCACTTTTCTCTTTTTGACATTGCAATCACTCTGCCAAACAGATTAAAATGAAATTCTGACTTTCCCAAGAGTACCACATGATCTTAATGAAAACTGAACCCTGATTTCCCATAATCCTAGGGCTAGGAAACTGTTATCCGCAGAATCCCACTATTCTCTTAAGAACTACTTCCTTATCTATTTTGTATATGCAGATGGGAGGGGGGATATGAAATCCAGCTATGCTACAACGTTGAACATTATTCATTCCAGATCCATGTGATTGGTTGATTTTTTCCCATGAATCAAAACACTTCAGAAGAAACTTGTTCTGGAATCACCACTCAATAAAGTATGGTGAAATAGGGAAGCCTAGATCATTTGTGTTCAGGCTGTTGCAGAATAATTTCTAACACAGTTACTTTAGCCATAAGGAAGCATAAGGAAGTAGTGGTGTTCAACATGACTTTTTTTTACTTCTGTTAATGCAGCAAATTTGTTTTCACTAAGCCACATTACTTTATTTGGTTTCCTAAATATACTAGCACCTCCACTCCATTCCCATATCTGAATTAATAAACAAGGAATGTAATTATATAGTAATCTTCACAGCACAAGATAAAAATCTAGGATTTATTTTATTATTGCAATTGAGCCATATAAGATTTACAGAGTAAAATGAGATGGGGGTGGATAGATATGAAAAGAATAAGCAATCATTTAATTTTTATATTCCATGCTTAGCTACAGGCTTAGCTAAGATAAGTCTGTAATTAGAAGGTAATTTATACATTTTCCAGAGAACAAATCCCAACAAACCATTAGAATTTAACTTTTCGATGAACATGTATGGGATTGTATTGTTAACCAGAGGGAAATGAAATACATTTATATATCACAGATGATTAAAGCTAATTTTCTGGTGTCTGTATAAGAATATTTGCTTTAAGTTTTTTAAAAATTAAAATAAGCACCTTAAGAATTGGAAGAACAGTTTCCTTTGTTACCCAAAACCACTTCTCTGAAAGTTTTTACAAAATGTAGGTAAAACACTTTAAGTCAATTTAAATATCCCTGTTGTGATTGGATATGCTAAACAATGCAATCATAGTGTGATATCACATGAACACATTGCTGAGTGATGGCAATCCTAGTGATTTTGATCGTCACGGCAACTCTAAGACTCTGAGTTATTTCACAAGGACCATGACATGGGAAGAGGTGGGAGTCTCAGGCAAGTAGGCTGCAGGAGTCTCAAGCAAGTAGGCTGGCAAAAGCTGCAGGTAGATGGGCAGGTGCCATGGACAGGGACTATAAAAAGTAGGCAGGCAGGTGGGCGGGTGCCACAAGCAGGTGATATGGAGCATAGGAGAAGGGGTGCACATACAGGCAATACAGAATCCAGGTGGGTAGGCAGGCACTTCCTCCCTGCTCCATTTTACTCTGAAAGGTGCAGTCTCCCAATAGGCTTATAGGTGCAATTTAAAGTGCTGGTAATCACCTACAACATCCGCCTTGGCACAGAATCAAATTATTGATGGAAAGGTATCTGCCTGTTTTGCACATCCTGACAAGAAGGGCACACTTATGAGACCCAGCAGATATGCCTTCTCTATGGGAACATCTGCCTTTTTGGAATGATCTTTTTCCTGGATGTATAGTTGGTCCCAAACATATAGTCCTTGAGGAAGGTGATTAGAATCTGGCTGTTGAGCTAAGTCACCGCTTGTAGAAATCTACAGTTTTGTTCACCCATAAAACTGTACAGAATATTCTAATGAGCTATGTTATTTTACTTTTTTCTTTTTTTGCCATGGAGAGTCACATAGTTTGTAATATAACTACAAAAATAAATTTAATATATAAAAATAATAAAAAATATACCTGTACTAATTTCAATATTATTTCATAACTGGTATTTTCCCTTTTGAAAACAATGGAAAAAGTAGTCTTTCCTATTCTGTGAAAATATTTACACAAAGATAAACTCATTGGATTTTTGATAGCAACTAAATTTTAAGGAGCACAGGAATGCATGAATACACGGTTAAGAATGCAAAAGG
This sequence comes from Oxyrhabdium leporinum, assembly GCA_032468155.1. Taxonomy (NCBI): domain Eukaryota; kingdom Metazoa; phylum Chordata; class Lepidosauria; order Squamata; family Cyclocoridae; genus Oxyrhabdium; species Oxyrhabdium leporinum. Next base: position 71,622 of record JANHFL010004782.1, read on the forward strand.
GGATCAAGATCCTCATTTATCTTCCACTAGGGTTTACTTGACACAATTTAGCACAGAATTATTTAATCACTAGGGTATGACCATACAAAAGTTCATTTTTTCAACCTGATTACAGGTGACCACAATTCCCTTTTGAGAATCAATCTGGTGTAGTAGTTAAGACAGGCTAGAAACTGAAAGACAGTGAGTTCTATTCCTGCCTTTGGCACAACGTGAATGGGGTGACCTTGGACCAGTCACTCTCTTAAAATCCTAGGAAAGCGGCAAGGGCAAATCACTTCTGAAATCTTGCCAAGAAAACTGCAGGGACTTGTCCAGATAGTCAGCAGGAGTCAACCTTGATTTGAAGGCTCACAAATGAACATACAATTCCCTTTTAGACTAAAGAAGCCATAGATTTAACTGTGCAAGGAAAAGAAAGATAGTGGGATCAGTTTTTTTTCTCATTCTACTAAATATATTTTAGGAAGAAAGTAGGCATGCTGGCCCTTTCAGATATTTTCTGCTACTGTTCTCTATTTAAAATCTCTGGGCAGTCTGGATAGGGGTAATTGGAGTCAAAATCTAAAACATTTTGAGAAAATCATGGTTTAGTGTTACACTGAAATGTAGCTACATTTTCTGCACTTTTTTCCCCAACCTATCCTCAAAGTCGCATTACAATTATAAAGAAATGTGTAATCATTTCTCTTTTGTTCCAGATAAATTATCCATAAAGTATTCAAGTGAGCTCTTCTTTTGGGCCAGGTGATAATTTAGAACACACCTGCTATCTATCCTTTTATACACTTCTCTGTTGGAAGCTACCTATGAGTATTATCAAACTTACACTTCTTAAAGTATCTTTTTATAGCAAGATAGATAGATATATAGACAGACAGACACACAGACACACACACACACAGAGACGGATGATAGGTAGAGGGAGAGAGGGAGGAGAGAGAGAGATAGATCATTTTTAAAAAAAATGTCCTATTTAAGTTACTAATTAAAACAAGCGATTCAAAGACTCAGTTGCTAGGCAGGGTTTTAGGGGTGGTACAATTAATTTTTATAGCTTCAGAAAAAATCCATTCAGAGTCCTCAAATAAAATTATTATTCTGCAGAGGTGACTGATTTGGAAGATCAAAGTGATGCCAGCATATATTTGCTTAAATTATATTTGTAAAGATTTGTAAGGAGCCGGAATATGCTTACAATATTATCGAAACTTGGTCGCATTTCAGCCTTTCTTAGCTTAGGAATAGCTAGATATGCAAGGATGTCTTATATATGCCTCCCTACATGTCTCTTCAGCCTACACTTGGTAAGGTAGGTGAATGACTCTAGGATTGTTTATTGCAGAGTTTAGCATTCAATAATAAAAGCACTAATTTCACACTGCTAGTGTTATTGAGACCATAAAGACACTGGAGAAGAACACACGTATTCCGTAGTCAATAGACAATAATTCGTTCTCTTTTAAAGCTAGGAAGTACAGGTAGTCATCGACTTACGACCCAAACAAGGCCAAAAGTTCTGTTGCTAAATAAGATATTTGTTGAGTGAGTTTTGCTTCCTGGTTCTCCCACAAGCAGAAGAAAGCAGAGACTGATGGCTTTGACCCACATGGAACAGGCGTTT
>JANHFL010004783.1:46005-56519 GCA_032468155.1 Oxyrhabdium leporinum
CTTTCTTTCTTTCTTTCTTTCTTTCTTTCTTTCTTTCTTTCTTTCTTTCTTTCTTTCTTTCTTTCTTTCTTATTTATATTTCACAAATTATGAACCACCCCTCTCTCTCAAAGAGGGACTGTAGACAGTATACAATAAAACATTTTAAAAATATAAAATTTAAAATATTCAAGTTAAAATTTTGATTTTTTTTTTAAAGAAAGTAAGAATAATTAACCTTGTTAAAGATTATTTGATATAGGCAAAGTGAGGGCTTTCAGGGTACTAACCATACCTATGTTTGCGTGTTCCTTTCGGGAAAAAACCCGAAAACCCGAAGATACACATACAAATACCCGCGAAAACCTCAGAAAACATATATAGAGACAGAGACAGAGAGGGAAACAGATATACATATATAGAGAGAGATAGAGAGAGGGGGGGGAACTGGCTGATGGGTGAGCTTCTTTGGTGAGGGTGCCCTGGCTTTCTCTGAGCCTGATCCCTGTGACGTGCATGCATGGTTTGGTGGAGCCAGCCCCCTTTTCCAACTGCCCTGAGCTTTTTAAAACCATGGCTGGGCATTGAGGGCCTATCCCCCTTTCCAATGTCCCCTCCTCCAGGATCCCCTTCTTACCCCGGCAGCCCTCCAGGATCCCCTTCTTACCCCGGCAGCCAACTGAGACCAGCATCAGTTATGGCCGGGTCAGGCCAGTGACTCATGGAGGAAAGCAGGTTGCACATCTCCCCAAGTGATCAAGGCATGCCCAGCACCAACAAGGGTTGGAAGAAGCTCCAGCAAGAGTGAGGCACTGGAGAATCAGCCCCTGTTGCTTCTCCATCCTCCGCCATCATCCTTACCTTCTCAGGCCAGGTGAGGGAGGGGAGAATGAGAGGCGGGGCCAGACAATGATGGGAGAGGGAGCTACAGCAGAGGGCCCAAAGAGCCACATGCAACTCTGGAGCTGCGGGTTGCCGACACCCGACCTATCCAAAAGAAGGGGAGGTGAAAGTCTGAATGAAAATTGTCCAGAATGGTGAGATCCAGTGATGTTTGGTATTACTCTGACCCAAAAAGTATTATTTTGTGTAAGACAGGTGGGCCTCTAAGTTTCTAAAACAAAATAATAAAACAGTAAAGAGATACTAGAATAAAATCAAATGAAAGTTCATATTTGAAAGAGCTCATAATGGATAATTTGATACACAGTTAAAGAAAATAGAGAACAGAAACCACAATCATTAGTGTTATTTTTATCAAATCTTTTAATTGCTTGAATTATTTTGTAAACCAGATAAGGATTTTTTTTAATAGAGTTATACTAAAATCTTAATAGATCAATAAAAAAGTAAACTTTCCCTACTGTGCTATCCAATCTAAATAGTGGATAGTGCTATGATATCGAGGCTAAATTCTTGTGTAGATTGACAAGTTTAAGATGAACTCTGCTCATTTCACTTCTTACCACTCTGACTTGAATTTTTCTCTTCAGGACATGGAAAACAATCATAGCAGCAAAACGGCTTCCCGTCTTGCTTTTGTTTGAATTAACCAGGAAGGCTACACTTAGTAGATACTGAAACAGGTAGGGTCTGTCCAATAAGGGAAGTAAGAAGGAAAATATTAGCATTCAATTTGATATTTGAAAAAAAGAGATGAAAAAACATGATTTGATTGGTATTTGGCAAATCAAGAATGCAAATTATAGCTATATTTTTCTCATCAACATGAACATCAAAGCTAATTAAGAATGGACATGTCTCCTGGTCTAGTAATATTATCACTATAGGCATAAATATAATTGCAATCCTGTGGATTTTTTAAAAAAAGGAAATATTTTGGATTCAGAAGTTAATTCAGTGGCACTCATCAACACTTTTTTTTCCTGGTCACAACATATTTAAAGAGGGTAGTATGCAGGGGAGCACAATGACCATGACTTCATCAATAAATGAAAGATGGGGATCTTCCATGAAGTTTTCTAATTCTATAGGCATGAACATAAAAGAAGTAATTCCACCAATGATGAGATCACCAGGTTGGAAATAGTTGTGAGAAATAGGGTGAGGATCACCAATAACACAGTTTCTTATGTCACTTTTTGAAATCGTAAGAGATAAAAGCAAGAAGAAAATTGTCATGGTCATTGTGCTAAATGTATATCTAGAACAGAGTTTGTCTGTTCTCCAAAAGGATACCAGTATGATTTGCCTTACAACTTCACTATCACACTATTCCAAGTATTCTGAAACCTTGAATTCACCTTATAAGCTTGATGGGATTTCATCTGTGTTTAGAGCCAAGCTACAGATTAGCACAGCTATGAAATATTAATAGCATTCATAAGGTCTTAGTCCTTTTTGGTTATAAGTCTGACATAAGGACTTGAGCAACAGGCAGAATTAATAACAGTATTTTTGATAATTAGAGATGGTGGGAAGACCTGTTCTTAGATTTCCTTTTCTCTGTGGTATGTAATGAATCTGTTTTCTCACTTTTGGATACACATGTCTGCTTGTAGGTTAATAGATCAACAAAGGTTGCATCACTTTTGAATGAGGCAATGTTATAGAAATTAATGGAAAAATATAGTTTTCATGCAACAAGGACATTAGAAAAGGTTGTTTCACTAGAATTTCCAAATATGATTGTCCACACAAAATGGTGGAAAAAGAGTTTTATAGAAAAGGCCATTCATGTGGAGGCTCAACATTAATTCCACTTCTTTGCATGTCCATATGTGCTTAAAAAGAATTGAACCTTGGCGGGTGGGAATCACAGTAAGATGTCAGCTATGCTACAGAAGAAGGCATGAAGGAATATGCCTTGTCTCTTGGACTCTGATTTGGTGCCTAACTGATTTGGTTAGTGGCATATAAACATTTATTAGCAATAAGTCATGGTGGCTGAATTGGATTAAAATCACCACTGAATACCAGTTGAATGGGGGAAGGAAAATGGATATGGCTTGTAAAATAGTGACGAGTCGGACCCCATCAGACCCTCTTTCACTCTTCTGTGGTTAACCATAGTTCTATTCCAATTGAATGGTAATAGCACTTAGATTTATATTCTGCTTCACAGTGCTTTATAGTCCTCTCTAAGCAGATTACAGAGTCATCATATTGCCCCCAATCTGGATTCTCATTTTACTGACCCCAGAAGGATGGAAAGCTGAGTCAACCTTAAGGTAGTGAGACTCAAGCTGCTGAATTACTGGAAGCCAGTACGCAGCAGAAGTAGCCTGCAGTACTGCATTCTCAGGTTAACATGTTTATTGAGTTATAAAGTAATATAAAATACAAAATACAAAGTAAATAGGAAAACAGTGGGGAGGGAAAGGGGAAGGAGAAGGAGAAGTGAGGAAAGGTAAGAAAGAAAAAGATGCATTGACTTCCAACTCTCTCTGTTACAGTAAAATAAAGCATTAACATCAGATCACAACTTTTTGCTTTTTCCTGGTAGTATAAACAAGTCATTTCTGTAAAGATGTATCGGTCTAATCGGTAAATCCCAAAGTCAAAGTTTCATTCTTCTCCACATCAAGCATGAACTTTGGAAGCTGCCTCCATGTGGAAACAAAAGTACTTATGTTCTTTTCTTTAATCAAAGTGGTCAGTTTTGCCATTTCAGCCAACTCCATCAGCTTTTGCAACTCTTCGTCAATGGCAGCAGGCAACTGGTTCATATTTATGTCCCAGGGTCATGTGATCACCTTTTGCGAATGGGGAAGCCAAATTCCCTTAGCAATCATGTTACTAATTTTAACAATTGCAGTGATTCCCTTAACAATTCTGGCAAGAAAGGTTGCAGAATGGGGCAAAATTCACTTTACAGTTGTCTCACTTAGCAACAGAAATTTTGGGCTCCACTGTGGCCATAAATCGAGGACTACCTACATTGCCCTGTGAAACAACTTCAGAAGAGAGAGCTTGTTCGCTATTGAATGGAAGTGCTCATTCTAAGCTTTTCACAGTCTTCGTGCATTGTTCATAATGAGGGTTAAGGAGACAGTGGTAATTTAAAGTGCAGTCACATGCTATTAAATTATAAGGCTAGACATAGTGAAATAGATCATAGAAATAAAAGCATCAAGGTAGCTAGTGATTTCTGAAAGGTTTACTCCATTAATGAAATAAATGGATCTCTAACCTTGGAAAGTTTTTATTGTATCAGACAGCCTAATATAGGATTTTGTTTGGGGGGGAAAAAACCTTTTTATCTTAAGTGATGATGAGCATTTGAATCTTCTTGAATGATTAACTCTCAACAATAGAAATTAACTAATATTATTTTAAAATATGTATTGTCTTTTTGGAGAGTTTTACATGTGTACTGCATTTAATTTTCCTTTATTTAATTTGTTTGCTGATTAACCTTTAGTGTTGCAGTCTCATGTTCAGACTATAGCTTCGAGCATCTAGCCATCTTCTTAAAGTCATGCTTAAGGATGGGTGGACTATTTTCAATCTGAGTCATGGACATACTGAAGGATTTCATGCATTACTCATTTCTGTCAGCTTTCTTTTAAATGAAAGGGAGAGAAAACAAAATACTAGAATATTAACATTCATAATTGTTCGCAATTTTCACCTAATATGGAAATTTGAACATATTTTATTATGTACCATCCAGTTGGTGGCAACTCTTAGCAAACGAAAATATGGATTTTATCCATGACACTCAACCCTCAACTTTGTCTTTAAGATCTTCTGATGATGCATTCATCACCCCTACAACTGAGTTCGTTTACCTACTGCTGGATATTTACTGAGCCTATTTACTGCTCCTACTGATCATATATATATATATTGTTCGTTTTTTAAATGCAACTTCTTTTTCTGGATGCCTCCTTCCCTTTTTCACACAAAAGTTGGGTGACGAATTATGTGTAGTCTGTATCAGAATATTTCTATTTTTGGTAAATTGAAATTCATTATGGCCAGGAAAGATTGCTTTCACATCCTTAATCTTAATTGCAAACCTGAGTAAAACTTCCAAGTTTCTTGACTTTTACAGGTAATTCCCAATGAGCCATGGTGGCACAGTGGTTAGAATGCAGTGCTGCAGGCTACTTCTGCTGACTGCCAGCTGCCTGCAGTTTGGCAGTTCGAATCTCACCAGGCTCAAGGTTGACTCAGCCTTCTGTCTTTCTGAGGTCGGTAAAATGAGGACCCAGTGTGTTGGGGGCAATATGTTGACTCTGTAAATCGTTTAGAGAGGGCTGTAAAGAACTGTGAAATGGTATATAAGTCTAAGTGCTATTGCTACATTTTTAGTGACCGTTCAAAATCATGACCTAGCTGAAAAAGTGATTCATGACCGGTCCTCACACTTACAACTTTTCAGCATTGTTATGGTCATACAATTGTGATTTAAACAACTGGCATGTATTTACAATGGTTGCAGCATCCTATGGTCATATGATTGACTTTTGGGATGTTCTCAGCTAGTTTCTGATAAGAAAAATCAATGGAGAAAGCCAGAATCACTTAACAACTATCCAAAAATGGTTGTAAAATCAGGCAAAACTCACTTAATGACTGCATTGTTCAAGGTCCAGTCCCAGCTGACCTCCCATGTTTGTGTTAAGAAGCACAGCGTTTTGCGTAGATGATTTTGGCCTAGCAAGAGCAAATCCTTACACAGAATTGATGGTGAATTCAGTATTAAAATTGTGATCTCCGCTCTTGTGTCTCTGAGGAACTTCCCACCCATAAAACTACAATGAAATGTGCATGCTGAGTGTGTTTGTTTGTATTTCTTTGATATTCATGTTGCATTTCCTGGCAGGAGGAATAAAAGAAGGGGTTTAATTCCAAACTAGAGAGGGAAAGACTATAAACCTAGAACAGATTTATAAACCCAGGGCTTTAACCTTTTCAGTACTATGGATTTTGATTGGTTGTTCCTTACACCTCTTCTTCCCAGGTTACTGAGGCCGTTAAACAGGGGAGAAAGAGGATGGATAATGAATCAAAATATGGAACAGTGAAAAGGTCAAAGTATTAGAGTTTACTATTATCTTCATGTAATATATGAGGCATTAAGATTCTCACGCCACAGTCTTCTGACAAAGAATGTAATGAGAACTATAAATAATAAACAGCACAACATGAATCTGTTCCCTTGATGATGGCTGTGACTAAGCTAAGGGAATAAATCCTTAATCCATTCTTGCTGAACTATAAAAAATGAAGGGTTTGTTCATGCTATTGAAAGACTCAAACATGAGGGGCATGTTGTAAGAGTTTGATGAGTTCTGCAACATTATAGATGATTGCATTGTCAATAATAGTGTACCCTTCAGGATGAAACTAAGTACAATATTCAGTTAGCTGGAGTTCAATGTTTTGCTATACTTTTGAAAAAAAAAAGTATATATCAACCTTGTAACAATGCTCTCTTTCTGGCACTGTTTCAACTTACAACTAATGGATAAATCTGAGTATTGCCAGGGGTTATACTCGAAAAAAAAAAAGAAAACAAAAAAAACAAAATATACTCCATTTATGCTGAACCTTAAAAAAGGGAAGAAGAAATATGGATTTTGCCTCAACATTTGAAAAAAAGGCAGCTTGTCAACCTGAATTACCTTATTATAAATGTCAGAATACACCCTTACTATCCTCCCCCATTGTTGACAGAATGTGTCTCCAAATAATGTAACCTTAACAATCGACATGCTCGTATAACCTTGTCCTTTTTAATATATAATTTTTATTAAAGTTTAAAAATAGTTACCTTGTGGTAAGATGGGCAGGCAATAAATTTAGTAAATAAATAAATAAAATACAAAGATTAAAAAACTAAGAAAAACTAAGAAAAATTAAAAAAAAAAACACGAAGAGAGAAAAAGGAGAGTAATCATAACATCTAGATTTAAGGAAAACAGTATTTACAGGGGGCACTGATTTTTTTAGCCAATCATCGGCAACATTACTTCTACTAAACCCGAAAATGTATATCGTTCATTATATTATTTTTTTGGACATGTTTTTATTGAGTTTCTGTGCTCAAAATGGCCCCAGAAAGATCCCTAATTATGTCACTCCAGTTGCAAGTCTCCCGTGAACTGATAGCTAAGGACAAAACTATTTGAAGGAACATCATTCCTCAGTCACAACTACTTGACCTACCAGAGCTGGGAGGCAGGGAATGTTATCAGTCCCCTCTCCTAAATAGTGGGACCAAGAAGAAGGACATTCTCTGTGCTAGCTCCCTCCCTGTGGAACATCATCCCCTGCAAAGATAAAATGGGCTCCCATTTTAATACTCCTTCACAAGACCCTGAAGACATGTCTTTGCCAATAAGCCTTGGGACTCTGAAGTGGAATGGAGCTCATCAAATGGCTCATTTGATTGTTGTCACCAGGGGAGTGGAGGTTATTGCTTTCTATTGTTTCTGTATTTTATCTTTGTAAGGCACTGGAGTCAACTGAGAGTGAGTTGGGCGGCCCTATAAATTTTCTAAAATAAATAAAATAAATAGTTCAGATTTAAAATGTAGCCCCTCCATAGACTTTGCAATTGCTGAATCATGTAAGAATTTCCCAAAAGGACCTTGAACTCTTTTATTCTAGAGTTATTCTTCTCAATCTTTGCAACTGTAAAAAGTATGGGTTTCAACCTTCAGAATTCCTATGCCAGCATTTATTTTTCCTTCCTTTGATTTCTGCAATGGCAAAGAAAATATATTAATAAATTCATCCTGGAGAATTTTATCTCATGAAGCTTGCAACAACTGGTTGTCTAATAGTGCACGAAATTCAAGATACAAAAACTGGATGGGACAGTGGATGATAAACCATTTATTTTGATTGATTGGGAATCCTAAACACAGGAGAAACTTAAAGGGAAAGTACAAGCATCCTGTTGCTTTTCTTAACAAACTTAAGGCTTTGCCAGATGTGCACCACAGTAGGTGACTGCCACAAGTGGGTCTGATTAACAGACTGCCCAGGAGTAGAATCACAACTTTATCAAGTATAGACAGCAATTGCTCATTATTTTGTGCCAATTTTTTTAAAAAGAAACTTGCTTGAACTGGTTTAGACATTTGCAAAAGACAACTCAGCTCGAACAATTCCTTGGTTAGTGCCATAAGCAGAACTAATACCAGTTCATCTTGGTTTCTAGAAAGTATTGTAGAAGTATCAAACTGTATCTCACTCTGATTTAAGCATCACGTGTGTGTGTAAATCAGCAATGTATAAGTGCAGAATAAATTTCTCAGCTTTGTATGTTAGATCTGTAGAAATTTCAAAAGAGATATTCAACAGAGTACTAATCAGAGCAGAAAATTAGGATTAGGATGTGTGACCTTTGGGACATTGGGCAAACAAATGCTACCAAGAAAACAGTATGATAAGATATAGCATAGGCCTCAGCTGGATAGTAGGCAGGGTAAGAGGATCAAAGGAGACTCTTCCTAGTTTCTCAGGCTGTGAAGCATGGGGACAGAGAAATATGGATAAGGTAAAGTAGAATTAGCTCATCTACCTGTGTTTCCTATCTGGTTTCCCCCAAATGCTCTTCAAGGGCAGACCCATATGGAGGGCACTGCAGCAGTCCAATCTTCTAAGAATACAGTGGAGCTCATATGGGACCTGGAAGCAATTTTGTAAATAAGAATGATGCTTCAATAAAAATGTGCTAATGTCCAGGTTGAGCAAGGGATCCAGCAGAGACTCAGAATAACATATGTAGACCCATTGATTCTGTGCCTTATTGGCTAAACTGGAAATAAGCTAAGAGACAGAAACAAAGAGTAAGAAAGATGGGCCATTGCTCAGGCAAAAACAATTGTTTGATGTTCTACTAAGTGGCTAAACCTATTCCGAGACCTGAGAATCAATCTACTACTCAATTTTCTTGACCTCTGGAAGCTCTTTATCGCAGTCACTATGCTCAGAAACATCGTTCCAGTTCTGGCTTGGCAGCTAACATCATGCTGCTCCTTTCTCAATTGATCATGAGGCTTGTTGCATTATAAATTCAGCTTGCATATGTAGCAAATGAAGGATATTCTCTGTGCCATTGCGGTAACACACTTTATTTGTTCGTCTTGTATATATGAAAAACAAGGGTTGAGAATCCTAGATTGTCTTAATTCTGGTATAAAACTGTACTTGGCAAGGATAATGATTGTTCAGTACCTAAACATAGCCTTCATTAAATCCAGGGTTTTTTTTGAGGTTCAACATAAGGACCAACATTTATTTACTGACTCAGCTAGAGCAGCCTATTGATGTGTGTTGTCCTTTATGTGTCCTTTCGTTGTCTCAAGAGCACTTCAAGGTTAACCTAAAAGATAGCCAGACACAACTGTATGTTATCAGAAAGGGTCCCCCAATGGGAATGTTGTCATTAGAGCCAATGGCAAATAACTTGTGAGCAGAACAAATAACTCCTTGCATTGCTTAGAATCACTAATGAGCCTCATTAGTTTCTCATGATTTATTCATAACTCTTTAATAATTTACCCAGTACTGTAGATGCTCATGGATTGTAACTTGCTAAAAGGATAAGGTCCCTGACCCAAGAGGACTTAAGAGGGAGGAAAAGTTAACACAGCCTGCGCTGTGTTTAGATTAAGAAAAGAATCAATTGAAACGGAATGAAAGAAGATAAGTCTATAATATGATGAATAGGAGTAAACTCTGCAATGTTTTGTTAAATGTGTGTGACCATGAGCTTAGGAAGATAAGCAAATCACTCCCGGTGCTGCAAGAAATAACAAGATATTATTATTTTTTAGGCATTATATGGGGATCCATCCATCAGTATCTTTTTAAAGACTAATATTTAGCTACTGAACCTCTGATGGTGATGATATACAACAAAAAAATGAATACAAGACAGGAAAAAAAATACGTTTCTGAAACACTCTCAACTGTAAATTAGCCAACCACATTTTACCTTGCATGTAGTATGTTATTAATGTTTTTTTTTATGTTTAGTGACTTGTATGAAACAATAACACCACATGGGTTTTTTAAAATTTATTTGTAACTTGCCTTTATATTTTTATAAATAACTCAAGGTGGTGAACATATCCAACACACCTTCTCCTCCTATTTTCCCCGCAACAACTGTATGAGTTGAGCTGGACTGAAAGATTGAGTGAGTGAGTGGCCTAAGGTCACTCAGCTGGCTCTCATGCCTAAGGTGGCATTAGATCTCACAGGCTCCTGGTAATTGACCCAGTGTCATCCATCCAGCTTTCATACCTAAGGCAGGTCTAGAACTCTTAGTCTCTTAGTTTCTAACCTGGTGACTTAAACATTAGACCAAGGTGGCTCTTATTGAGTACATGACAGTTTAGTTAATGTTGGGAAAGAATGTCATGCAAACAGAAGAAATATAAAATTAAACATTAATTATGGTGGGCAATTGCGGTGATCTTTGAATTGTGGAAGGATATGTTTATTTGTTCATTAGATGTCAAGATAGAAAAAACGCTTAAGCTTACTGTGACTATTATTGTTTTTCAACATACCAATGAACTGGGGGGAGGGAGGGAGGGGTTAAA
>JANHFL010004783.1:100630-117751 GCA_032468155.1 Oxyrhabdium leporinum
AAAGAAAGAAACAAAGAAAGAAAGAAAGAAAGAAAGAAAGAAAGAAAGAAAGAAAGAATCCTAGAACATCTGAGCTATTTTCAGTTGTGGGGGGGAAGAGAATAAATAGGAAGAACATGTTCAAAATATATAATTCTGTACGTAACTAAAGCAGTTAAGTATTTTCTCATCTTACATAGTATTAGTCTGGAATTTAGCCAATAAAGTTGAATTTCGTCCTTACACAAAGCATCGTTCAACTATGAGATTTGCAATTGCCTAGTGGGCTTTAAAGGAGGCTACAGATTCATAGATGCTAAAGCTATAAATGGCAACTAGTCATTACAGATACACTTCATCATCACCATCAGATCTTTAAACACCAGTTTTTTTTGAAAATGTGAGCTAGCAACTCCTACTACACTTATATCTCACTTATAAGCTGGAGTGTCTACATGAGGAGTCAAGAAAGTCATGGGCCTTGCCATTCTTGACTTTTTTGGCACCTCCTTGCCTGTAAGATTCCAGGAAACATAAGACATAGATGTAATATCACAAACTTCCTGGTAAAATAATTCATCTCAAATGTATTTATCCATAGTATTCAAGCACATAATCTTCTATTCAGAGAAGAATTGAGGCCCTTGAACTCTGATGCTGGTGTAAATTTTTGTGTATATCATGGACAGCCAGAGTAACCAACAGAGAGAATCATGTAAAACATCACTAGAAGCCAAAATCATAAGACTACTGTCAACCCTGAAACTAATCTGGCTGAAGCCATTTTGAAGCCTCTAGTGTGGCAACACTAGAGCTGAGATATAAGGAGTGGGGATTAGAGATAGATGGGGCTGTGTAGTCAAAACCCCCTACTCAAGCAGGAAACCTATACCATTTCAGACAAATACCTCTTCTTAAAAACTTCCAGTGTTGGAGCATTCACAACTTCTGGAGGCAAGTTGTTTCACTGATTAATTGTTCTCATTGTCAGGAAAATTCTCCATAGTTCTAGGTTGCTTCTCTCCTTGATTAGTTTCCATCCGTTGCTTCTTGTCCTGCCTTTGGAGAATAGATTGACTCCATTGTCTTTGTGGCAACCCCTCAGATATTGGAAGACTGCTATTCCAACATATTTGTTCCCAGTTAGATGCTGGCATGATTGCTGGTCTGGTGGAAGCCCCTGAGCAGGTTCTTGCCCAGTTATCTGGGAACAGTTTCACCCTGTTGCTCCCAAGGAAGTGGACAGGATCCTATGGAGTATGCTCAACAAGCACCTGTACTTTAGACCCATGTCCCTCTTGGCTTGTGAAAGCTTCCCAGGAGGTGACAGGCAGGTGGACTCCGCCATTGATTAATACTTTCCTATAGTAGGGGGCAGTGCCCCAGCACTTTAAGGAGGCTGTGATCTGTCCTCTTCTTAAGAAGCCATTGCTGGATTCCAACCAGTTGGATAATTTCTGACCTGTCTCCAATCTTCCCTTTTGGGGGAAGGTTGTTGAGAAGGTGGTCATGCATCAGCTCCAGAGGTTTCTGGATGAAACAAATTATCTCGACCCCTACCAGTCAGGATTCAAGCCTGGATTTGGGACATTGGTCATATTTTTGGATGATCCCTGGTGGGAGCAGGATGGGAGTAGTGCATTCATTCTTGCTCTACTTCACCTCTCAGCAGCTTTCGATACCATCGACCATGGGATTCTTCTAAGGTGGATTCGGGGGATGGGAATGGGAGGCTTTGTGCTGTCCTGGTTCACTTCCTTCCTCTGAGGCTGCTCTCAGTCAGTGTTGATAGGAGGGAAGAGATCCAGCCCTCGCCCACTGCTTTACGGGGTTCCGCAGGTCTCGGGACTCTCTCCGCCACTGAGTGAGATCATCCATCACCATGGACCAAGGTATCACCAATATGCTGATGATACTCATCTGTATATCTCAACCTGTGGTGAGTTAAGTGATGCCGTGTCCTCCCTCTCGCAGTGCCTGGAGGCTGTTAGGCACTGGATGGGGAGCAACGGGTTGAAACTAAACCCTTGCAAGACCCAGTGGCTCTGGGTTTGGCGTTCATTGGCTCAGGGAGAATTGCCACCTTTGGTCTTGGATGGGGTGGCACTACCCCAAACAGACCTTGTTCATAATCTAGGGGTTTTCCTGGACTCACAACTCCTGCTCGAAGAACAGGTGGCGGTCGTGGACAGGAGGGCCTTTGCACAACTGCAGGCTGTGCGCCAGTTACGCCCATTCCTGGACTGACAGTCCCTACTCACAGTCACTCATGCCCTAGTCACTTCCTGTCTTGACTATTGCAATGATCTCTACATGGAGCTGCCCTTGAAGAGCATCCAGAAGCTTCAGTTGGTGCAAAATGCAGTGGCCCACATGGTTTTGGGCAGACTCCAGTGTTCGCATGTATCATCTCTCCTGTGGGAGCTGCATCGGTTGCTGATTTGCTTCCGGGTGCAATTCAAGATGCTGGTTATCACCTTTAAAGCCCTTCATGGCTTGAGACCAGGTTATCTGAGGGACTGTCTCTTGCTGGTCACATCTACCTGACCCGTCAGAGCAGGGAGGCATGGAATGTTGCGGGTCCCATCCCCAAATGAGACACACCTGGTGGGGCCCAGAAGAAGAGCCTTCTCCATGGTGGCTCCCTCTTTCTGGAACATCATTCCCCGAGAGATTAGAATGGCCTCCATTTTAATACTCTTCTGGAAGGCGCTGTTTCTGCCAGCGGGCCTGGGGAACCCAGAGAGGGATGGAGCCCATTAAATGGCTCGTATGATCTGCTGTCATTGGGGCGGGGGGTGATTTTGTTATATTGTACTATATTTATTTGATTCTTTTTGTTAGTTTTTATTGTCTTAAATGTGGTTTTATATTCTGTAAGCCGCCTTGAGTGGCCACGGGAGAATAGGTGGCAATATAAATTCAATAAATAAATAAATAAATAATTGGAGAGCTCTAAGATACCTTCTCAGGAATCACAATATTGTAGGCGAGAATGAGTTAGAACTGCTAATTGCTTTATTATTAATTGAAAGCTATATTTAAATCCTACATAAAGGATATTTTAGAGCAGGAAGCAATCAAGCAAATGTATTTTGTTTTGCTAATACCTCCCTCTCTTTAGGAGACTGATATTTAGAATAATTTTTTTTCAAGTTATATAATCTAACCATTTTAAAAGCACTCTGCTGCTAATTGTCTGATAAAAATACTAAAATTCCTCAAAGATATGCCATCCAAACCACAGTCAGAAGCCTCTTGCTGGAAAGTTAATATTAGATAAAACAAGATGTGTTCCCCCCACTTTTTAATACATAAAATGCCTTCTTTGACCAGACACTACGATGTAAAATGGAACTTAGCTTTAAATAAACATGACTATTATAGTGCTATAAGGTTATGATTATTTAGTGAGTGGAAATCAGGTTCAACATAAATGACATGCATTTATTGATCTTCAAAATCCAGGAAATCATCATTGTCATTTAACGACCCCATAATCCCTTGCCGGCTGGAATCTGGGCAACTGAATGGAGCTAGCAGAGTGTTTAATGGCCAGATGTCCTTCCTGTCGCCAATGTGGAGTTTTGTTCAGCAGATATATTCTCAGTGTGCCCAGAGAGAGAAATATCTGCCTGTACCTAGGATTGAACTCACAGCTTCCTGATTGTGAGGCGAGAGCTCCACCTCTAGGCCACCACACCACTCCTTTCAAAATCCAGGAAATGTATTCAATATATTTCAAAAGCATTGTCAGCCCTTCAAGGTAGAGCAGACTAGTAAACCAAAGTTATGAATACCAATTTCATTTCTGCTCTAGACTGAGATTTAAGAGCCGCTGTGGTGCAGTGGTTAGAATCCAGTTACTGCAGGTTACTTCTGCAGATCACTGGCTGCCAGCAGTTTGGCAGTTCGAGTCTCACCGGTTCAAGGATGACTCAGCCTTCCATCCTTCCGAGGTCAGTAAAACGAGGACCCAGATGGCTGGGGGCAATATGCTGACTCTGTAAACAGTTGAGAGAGGGCTGTAAAAGCATTGTGAAGCGATATATAAGTCTAAGTGCTATTGCTATTGCTAATTCATCTAACAGTTGTCTTGGTTGTGGCTCTTCC
The DNA here is from genome assembly GCA_032468155.1 of Oxyrhabdium leporinum. NCBI lineage: Eukaryota > Metazoa > Chordata > Lepidosauria > Squamata > Cyclocoridae > Oxyrhabdium > Oxyrhabdium leporinum. The sequence continues at coordinate 104,723 of JANHFL010004783.1, forward strand.
TCCTGTTCCTCAAGGTTATTCTTACACTCCATTAAAATACTTTAATTTATCCATTAGCCAGTCATGACTTTCTCAATGACCTAATTTACCCATTATACTAAGCCATGGTTTGCTTACCTCTCATTTTTTTGAGTACATCACAACTGCAGGGATCCATGAGACTGTTAGGCTTTAAGCCATAGTTTGCAAAGTAGAATGACTTGTTTCCACACGCAATACAGTAATTAACCACTTAATGGCTCAGTATAATGTTTCAACCCCATTAGTATCTTCCAGATAGAGCTATTCTAGTTTCTTTTTTTTTTTTCAAAGATAAAATGGATGGTGAGTTCCTTTGAGTTCGCTGGAAACAATAGAATGCAAATTAAATATGCTGCTACATGCATACTCTTAATGAAATATAAGATCAACTTTTTAACCACTAATGACCACTGAAAAACAATCTACTGTGCAATTTAGTAAAAAGTCAACCATAGCGAAAGTGTTCATTAGTGAATATTTTACAGTGCTGAAACAGTTTACTTGTCCAAAAGGTTCATCCAACCCCAAACCAACATATCTGAAGAAATATAAGAACAAAATAGTTCATAGAAGCAAATGCTGGAGACCTGTAATAATGAAATTGCTTCCAGATATAATGGAGTTTTTTCAGCCATTGCTGGAACCATTGGTGAAAGAGGCCCATTCTATATTAATAATAGGGTTGGAGTATACCATTGTTGTTGCTATTATTATTATTATTATTATTATTGTTATTATTATTATTGTTATTGTTATTATTAAATGTATATGCTGCATGAGTGCCAGCAACACCAGGTGTTCAAAGTGTGCAACATTTTCATTGGTTGAAAGACACACTTGGGGTCTTGGTGTGCTGAGAGTCGAATTAGAGACAGTAATAGGGAAAGTAGGAAGTGATGTTTAAGTGTAATTAAAAGCAATTGGCATGATTATTCTCCAACCAGGTACAGCCCATTACACAAACTGATAACCAACTCTGAAAGTCTTTCAAGGTGACTCTTAGGATTCAGGAACTGCATGTAGATATGGAATATTGAGTTATTTATCTCTGGAATCCCAAAGCTGGTTACTAAATTATTTTTCCAAAAGGCAACTGAACGTTTTTGGTGTTTTCTTTGAAAACATTTCACTAGAAGCTTCTTGGATGAGAAGTGGGGGGGGGGGGAGACACCTTTGGGATAACCATGATCTGGATGATTGAGGAATTCCATAGACACTTATCTCTGGCATAGATGTATTCCTGATATTTTTTAATTCAATTAAATTGGGGGATTGTCTATAACTGAAATCCGCCTTGTACATTGTAGCGCCCCATTTTCCATTTCCAGTTAAAAGAGTTACATCAGAGGTGTTATTTCAGGGCTTTGCTGCTAATCAACTATTCTGCTTTTCAGTCCCTGTGATTCTTAGAATAACAAATTGTCCTTGTTACGTACAAGAGAAGTTCAAAAGCATTGATATGCATGAAGTGTTTGTCCAAGCAGGCAACATTTGCTTGTGTCATGATGAAGGAATATGTTCCCATTTAGTAATGGAATGGGCAGAAGAGATTTCAAACCAAACAGTTGTGAGCAATTTATTAGCCCAAGCAAAACTCCTGCTGGTTAACCTGATTTATAATATAATATAATCAGTGCAGATACAAACTTCTATGCATTTCAAGAAAGTTCCATAATAGACCCATAAGCTATGAATGATTGGATTGAATGTGTTTTTGTGCATGTTACAAGCTGAACAAACACAGATTAGGCAAGTTTTTGTTCACACGTGGGTCGGTTATAAAAAGAGAACAAAACAAAGAAAATGTTCCAAACAAATACTGCTTAATATAAATGGAAATGAAGGCAATATTAGTGTGAACATAAATCTTGATCTATTGTAACCTAATAATGAAAGGTGTGCTAATAAAAAACCTGGATAAATGGCCAGAGCCATTGTCAAATGCGCACATTGTGACTAGGTGAGACAACCCAGGAGCAAATACGGCACACAGGTTTGTATTTACAAATAGTGGTTTTTATCCTAAAAAACATATATACATACAAGTGCTTTTATAAAGGCCTTGATACATAGGAGCAAGCAGCAACCGGGTTCAGCTACTGAAGCACACACACTGAGAGGGAAGAGCCACGTCCCCACAAGGTCTGTTTTATATTGCAGCCTCTTAAAGTGGTAGCAGTACAATAACCTTGCTGACTCATTGCTACTGTTGCATCAGCATTGTAACTTTACAGTATTACAACCTTACAGCAGCTGGTATTATCATTTGTAATAGGGTTGATGTCTTGCTTTAAAAATAAGGTTTATTTTGCTATTCTTTCGACTTTCTGGGATTTCAAAAAATGATGGTAGCTACATTGGTTGAAATAAATCTTCTGCCTTTGAGACACATTTTTGCCATAGATATCACCAATATTATCCCTAAGAAGTTTGTAGAAGCTTTGACTTATCTTGTTGCTTTTCTTCTTTTTCATCCTGCCATGTCACAAAGTAGAAAACCATGAGATGTAATCCTGCCTTACCCATGGAAAGCCAACTGGGTGGCCTTGAGTCAGTCGCTTTCTCTCTCTCAGCCCAACCCACGTCAAAGAGTTATTGTGTGGGAACAGGAGGAGGAGGAAGATGAGTTGGATAGGTTCACTACTTCAAGTTATTTGTAAAAGTAATAAAGGTGGGATACAAATAGATAAGCGAGTTTGCAACAGTGGTGAATATCTGTAACTCGGGTGTAGGATGAGGGTGTAGGTTCATTCTCTGAGTTGTGGGTTGGTTTCTGAATGTTTCGTTACCAGGCTAGATAACATCTTCAGCAGAGATTAAGGGATGTTAGTGTTGGTGATCTTCTGCTTATAAAAGCTTTGCGTGTTAAACAGATAAACAAGTCTTTGTTCATCACTGCTGATGAATGGCGTGTGCACAAATGTAAAGAATATAGAATAATGGAGTTGGAAGGGACTTTGGAGATCTCCTAGTCCAACCCTCTGCTTAGGCAGAAAACCCTATACCATTTCAGACAAATGGCTGTCCAATCTCTTCTTAAAAAAGTCCATTGTTGGAGCACCCACAACTTCTGGAGGCAAGTTGTTCCACTGATTAATTATTCTGACTGTCAGGAAATTTCTCTTTAGTTCTAGGTTGCTTCTCAAGATGCTATCAGAGCAGGGCTGAAGCAGTTTGATGGCAGATCACAACACAAGCTCTGAGAGCACCAAGGGGTATCAATTTATCAATGAAAAGGCTTTATGTAAGAAGGTTCATACCACATTCCCAATGACAGGAGCTCAGTGAAGCCATGAAATGGACTTTAAATATGGTTGGCCACTGGACTACTTCACTTCTGATGAATCCATCAGCACTCCCTTTTAAGCCATGGCAGAACGAATGAAGATATCTTTTTTTTATTTGATAAATCAGATGACACTCGGAAATTATCTGCAATTTTCCAACCATGCAGGAATCGTGTGCTATTTAGGCATCAGATGGAAAAAAAAAACAATATTCATGTACTTCATTCCAAAATTGAAATCCTAATGCTACCAGAGTCTTTCCCTCGAAAAGCATTGGGAACTAGGTTTTGGAATGAAGTATGTGTAAACCATATTTCTTCTTTTTTTATTTGCTTTGTTTGCTTAACTTTATAGACTCGTGTTTGCCTCTGTTTAAGACAGATGCTATTGGGGTAAAGTAGAAGGGATGACGTTGGCCCTGACAGCTTTCTTAAGTCTTCAACTGGCCAATAATAGGTCCTGAATGAGCACTCTTTTATCAGGAGTCAATTGCCTTGCTCTTTTTCTTCAGTGAACTCTCCATGGTTCTGATAAGAATTTATTCTACTGGAGTCCAGACAATTGGACTGACTTAATTTCCACTCAGCTTGTCTATGGAGATTCTCAGTCATCCAGGTCACAACATAGGAGAACAAACCCATCGGGACAAGATTCAGCAGTCCATCTGCATTTAAAAGACAAAGGCCACTCTTTTGAAGACAGCAGAGTCCACGTTTTGGACAGAAAGGACCCCTGGTTTGAAAGAGGTGTCAAAGAGGAGATCTATGTCAAAACTGAACAGCCCCCTCTCAACAGAGGGGAAGAGGTATGACATCATCTATCTCCAGTCTACAACAGTCCAGTCCTTTCAGCAGTCCAAGAAGGCTCCACACCCATTTGTACTACTCAGAGGACCCCGAGGACACAGATAAACCTCCGGGTGGCTTCAATGACTCTCTAAAAGGATGCAAATGATCAGCTGAATACCTATTAAGGTCAAGCCCACCTCAGGGAGCACTTGCATTTGCTAAAGAAGAAAGCAAAGGGTTCTTATTGTTTTTGTTCTTTTTTTCTGTGCTTTTTCTTTTCCTTTTGTTATTCGTTCATTGTTTCTTTCCTTTTTTAATCCTAGGTTGTTTTTGTTGTGGTTGTTCTTTGTAGTTTACGTATTCTTTGTAAAACCTGTAATAAGATTAATTTCTTTTTTTTTTAAAAAAAGGAAAAACCACCTCATTAGGTAATTCCTGAAAGGTGGGGTTTCTAAGGGTCCCTGCCCCTTACGAAGTAAAGAGGATAGTGATAGAATCCCTTCTCTACAGTTGCCCTCAGGCTGCAGAAGTACTTTACAAGATACAAAATACATTGAAACTCCTTGCCCTTCATAAACTGCTTAAACCCCCGGTTGAGCTGCTGACTTTTTGGAGTTGAATGGCTGAAAGTTGGCTTCTGAATAAATTGTTAGTTGTTTGCGGCTCCTTTTTATTATATACAGTTTTGCATTTTGTGAACTACATTAAGTTGTTCAGAAATGAATCTTACATCAAATCATGTAATAAATATGTGATAAATAAAATAAATATGTTCCCTGCATGCTTCGGCCTGCAGCTTTAGCTGAAACTAAGCATACAGAGAAATCCCATTGGAAATCTGGCTGAGGACAATCTTCACAACATGTTTTTTGGGGTGTTTTGTTTTTTTTTTTTAAAAACTATGCTTTCAGCCTGAAATAGGTTCCATTCACTTAATTTGGAAGGTATTTCAAAAGTAGGGAAAAGTAGCTTGCTCTTTCAAATATCACAGTTTGGGTGATTATGACTATATATCAGTCAAAAGATATTAAGAAATAGCCTTGCAAAAGATTCTAAAGACAAAAATGCCTCTTCTTTTTCTATGGTTGATTAGCGGTCATTTTATATTTTTATAACCTTTAAGTGATCATGGGACTATAGCTAATGATAGTCATCTACCCATTTGACCTTTTCCAATATGGAAAAATGCCAGTCGAGTTATAATACTTCCATCTCAGCTACAATTTCACACTTGATTTTTGCAAGTTATTCATATAAAGTGAATCCATTAAAATTCATTCAAGGTTTGGAGAATTCATTTCCATTTAACAGGCATTTGGTTGCAGGATGGTTAGAATCACCCTTTACAACACAGCCAGTATTATTCAGATAATAGGTGGAGATACGGAATAAAACATTGCAATGTAGAGGTCTACTAAGGGACTTTTTTTTAAATGCTGTATTCAGCTCTCCTTTTGCATCCAGTCTTGGTCACCATGATATAAAAAAAAATATTAAAAAATGTTGAGACTCTAGAAAGAGTGCAGAAAAGAGCAACAAAGATGATTAGGGGACTGGAGGCTAAAACACGTGAAGAACAATTGCAGGAATTGGATATGTCTAGTTCGATGAAAAGAAGGACTAGGGGTGACATCAATCATATCAGTGTTCCAATATCTAAGGGGCTGCCACAAAGAAAAGGGGGTCAATGTATTCTCCAAAACACCTGAAGGCAGGACAAGAAGTAGTAGATGAAAACTAATCAAGGAGAAAACCTTGATTACTAAGGAGGAATTTCCAGACAGTTACAACAATTAACCCATGGAATGGTTTGCCTCCAGAAGTTGTGGGTGCCCCAACACTGGAGGTTTTTAAGAAGAGTTTGGACAGCCATTTGTCTGAAATGGTATAGGGTTTTTTTTGCTTCAGCTGGGGGTTGGACTAGAAGATCTCCAAGGTTCCTCCAACTCTGTTATTTTGTTAACTGTCCAGTGGAAAGTCTGCTATTCCTTCCTGGAATATAGTCTGGATTCCCAGGAGGGAAGGGCTGTATTTAAGAGGGCAAAGAAGGTGAGATAGTTTGGTAGGAGGAAGAGAGCTAACCAAGTTTCTCCCAAGCAATTCTCAAAGTATCTCTACAGTGATGCCAATAGCTGCCTTAGCTTGGCAAGATTTCTGTCTAGAGATGGAAACTTCTCAGCAGTAATTCCACCTGCCTTTACTGCTTCTTGGGACCTGACACTTCTATTATCATCAATGTTATCCAAGAATCCCAGTTCCACCATTCAGCTTGGCGCCATGCCCTGTCTAAAGTCATTGGACAACCAGTGGAAAAGTGATGGATATTTTAAATCCATTAATCCTTTTCATCTCATACAGTGTTGTTTGTGAATGCAGATTGCTTTAGGAACTGCACTGTCACATTTATAAATATATAAATGCTACAATACAACTGAATTTCACAAGGTAGTTTGAGAAGTTTGAACTGGGTAAAATAAGAGTAATCCTTACTGAATTCAACAAAGTTATTCCTCCGGCATAGATATGAATAAAAATGCTCTGTAAACAGATTAATATATTATTCTGGAAGAATTTTTCAAATCAAATCTGGCATCAATATATTCCCAAACATCAGCATTACTTACATTAATATTGACTATTAGACTTACTTCTAGAAGAATTCTCCCATGTTTTCCCTTTTTTAAACTATATTTTCTATTTTAAAATATGCAGTGCTAGATACAAATAGTAAGGGAGAGTGGGGAGAGTAGAATAATCCATAATTATTTGACACCATTTTATAACTCTAGGCTAGTTTTTTTAAATTTTTAATTAATTCTATGCAAATTTTTTAAAAGAGGAAATGAAACATAATTAATATTGCATTTGAAGAATGTTGTGTGCCTGGTTGACTTGGCATCTTAATATCTGAGGTTTTGTTTTTCAAATTCAATCATGTATTCTATTCATTACTATATTTGCACTGTTACATTCCTAGTTGGGCCTTAAAACAAGGCATTACTTTTTAACCAGATTTTAAATAATGTGGCTTTACTATTTCTTGCCAGCTGATTTCTCTTTTTAAAGTTAACGTAGAATTATTCAAATGCTTTTCTGTTGATAAGAAACATCTTCACTGTGTTGCATATCCTTATGTAAATGTGAATTTTGACTGTTAAGTAACTATTAAGTGGGTAAAGAGGATCCTAAGATTTTGAAGAAATCTGGCTCCTGCGCTTGTTCCAATATTCCAGTCTTATTCAGACCTGAAACTGGAAAAGAATTGTGAAGAAACTGATTAAGTCATTTAAGCTGTTTGGGGACCTTTCTTTCCTGTGATATTGTTAGCTAGAACATCTAATGGGACAATTAGGATTAATTAAAATCAGCTTGATTGATTAGAACTTATAAACCTGAACATCAGGCTCACACCAGAGGTTATGCGAATGTCCATGTGGCAGGTCCATGTGCATTAAGCCATAAAATTCTAGCCGTGAGACACCTGTAAATAGTTTGATTTTAATGGCCATTCAGGTAGCTCTGGATCACCAATTCTCATTTCCCAGTGGCCAATTAAATTATGCCCTAACAATCCATGCTTTTTTTCCCCTCCAAATTGCACTGTTCTCTGTATTCGTGTATACCTATCTGCTTTTTTACTAAGAGCCCTGGAAGGTTATCTATTCTTGTACAATGAAATGGGAATGTGTTTTAAATCCAGGCAATGAAAGCCACAAACTTAAATTAAGTCCATCTTAATTCCATGGGACATAGACTGGATATCGACTGTGCATTAATTTATTTTTTTGTATTCTTGGTTGGTTTTTAGACTGTTTGCTCTGTCCTTTGCCCTATTTTGTGAATTCCAGGGCATGACATGAACTGGAGAAGATAGTGTGGAAACTTTCTTTTTCTGACTTTCCTTCAACTCGTTTATGTTGGAATCTACACCTTGCTGGGAACAATGATCCCTCTGCTACACAATCTCTTGGAAAAGAGCAAACTTTATGTAGTATTACAAATCTAAAGCTTCCATTTTCTGGATTCTGGTCTATGTCAGCCAATAAATAAGCCAAGCATCTTTTTTTTTAAAAAAAGGTGATGGGGTAATCAGGGAGAAGGGAATGATATATGCCAAGAATGTTAATTGCACCATGTATCACTCCATTGAAAGAGGAAGAAAGACAATAGAGGGGGTGGGGAATCAGTATTCTGCAGTTCCAGCTATTTCACTGAAATAGAATACCAGTATTCATGTAGAGCGGGGGTCTCCAACCTCGGTCACTTTAAGACCTGTGGACTTCAACTCCCAGAATTCCCCAGTCAGCATGCTGTGGCCAAGGTTGGAGACCCCTGATGTAGAGTCTGTTTTCCTACTAGGACTGGCTCAAGGAGCTGATATATGATGCTCATCCCAGAGGTAGCCAAATTTAGTCTGCTTAGAGTTGGTAACAAGACCAAACATGATCAGCTCCCTGCTGCTCCCTGCTACTAATAAGAAGCACAACTTCTACTCTAGCTACTGAAAAGAAATTGAGCTGACCTTTTATTTTTATTTTTTAATTAAATGTATTTATGTATGTATGTATGTATTTGCTTATTTAATTGGCCATCCATCTTACTATAAGGTAACTCTGGGTGGCTTACATTCATAAAAATGTATTTACATGTATGCATTAAAACATAAATAAATTAGAACCAAACTTTAAAATCTAAGGTAGGGTGCGGGGCGGAATGGGGGGGGAGAGATGGGATCTGTTGTTCCTCAATGAACAACATCATGCTGTTCCCCCATTGGGGCCCCAAGCCAACTGGCAAAGCCACCTCTTTAAAGCCCCCATGAAAGGATGAGGGGGGGGTTAGGTCCGACCTCACATTGGGGAGGGGAGCAAGATGAAACTATTTTTATTTTATTTTATTTTATTTTTGTTTTTTTAAAAAAACATGTTCAAAGAAGCCAACCATTGTGTCAGCCAATGGCTGGGCTCGCCACAACATAGTAAGCCAAACAGACCATGGAGTATGTAATGCACTCGAGTTTGGAGACTGCAGGACCTCTGCATTTAGCAGCCATTTTGTCTAGTTATCTTCAAGACTACTTCCAAGCATCCACTGATTTTTAGAACTTGGCTCTAATGATGCCCATCTAAGAAGGAGGGTCAAAAGATGGCAATCATGGCAGCATGACCGAGGCTTCATCCTTTGCACAGGAGTGCAGCATTGAAGTATATCTCAAAGGAAGGCAGGTTTGATCGTAGCGCATGACCACCATCTTGGCTTTTTGACCCACTACTGCGGTCATGCCCTGCTTGAGCAACCCATAATTTCATGAATCATAGTTTACAATCAGAGTGGCTGAATCCACCCATGGTAGCAAGCTGATTGCAGAAGATTACAGATTAACAGAGTTGTGGAAGGGACCTTGTAGGTCATCTAGCCCACCCCCTGCCCAAGCAGGAGACCCTACACCATTTCTGAGAAATGGCAGTTCAATCTCGTCTTGAAAGTTTCAAGTGATGAAGCTCCCATAACTTCCGAAGGAAACTTCTGTTCCATGGGTTGATTGTTCTCACTGCCATAAAATTTCTCTTTATTTCCAGGTTGAATCTCTCCTTGATCAGTTTCCATCCATTAGTTCTGTTAAGGGCAAACTGTGAAGCATGCCTAGAAAATTTATTTTTTTCTGTGTTTTTAAAACAGAAGGAAGGAGGGTCTATGCATTATTTAAAAAACAAAACAAAACAAAAATATTTTTGTGAACACATTTATATTTTAGGATATGAAGCCCTGGATATTATCTCAGAAATTGAACTTAATAAGATTTTTAAAAAACGAAATGTTCTCTATTCAAGGCCTCATCACCCCTTAGACAGTGGAATTTCCACAGCATACTTTTTAGAAGGTGATTCAGAGAATCAGGTATTTTTATTAGTAATCAGTCACCATTTCTATGATACAATCAATCAATCAGAACAGAACAGGAAGGGACCTTGGAGGTTTTCTAGTCTTGCCCCCTTCTCAAGCAGGAGACCCTATACAATTTCAGACAAGTGGCTGTCCAGTCTCTTCTTAAAAACCTCCAGTGATGGAGCACCCACAACTTCTGAAGACAACTTCTGTTCCACTGCTTAATTGTCCTCACTGTTAGGAAGTTTCTCCTTAATTCCAGATTGCTTCTCTTGATTAGTTTCCATCTGTTGTTTCTTGTCCTGCCTTCAGGCGCTTTGGAAAATACCTAAGTAAACTCCATTCTGGCAGCCCCTCAAATCCTGGAATACTGCTATTGTGACACCACTAGTCCTTCTTTTCTCTAGACTAGTCAAACCCAATTCCTGCAACTGTGATTTTTTTTGTTTTGTTTTTGAACCCAGTAGTTCTGAGTTCCTTCTGATTCTGTTTCAGAATATATTAACATAAAGAAGGTTGATGGTGAGGATAATGGAGGTGTCAGGGTCTAAAAATATTGAGCACAGTTTGTTCAAACCATCTATATCTCCAAAACAAATAAATATCCAACCATTCCCATAGGTAAGAGGAGGCTCTGATATTTCTTGGCAATGTTTTTTGGACTGTCTTTTTGCTTGCTTGCTTGCTGTTGTTATTTCCCTCCCCCCCATAAAGGCTCACACAGAACACAGGATGTGCAAATAAAAAGAAAGAGAAACAGATAGTTGTTAAGGTGAAATAATTCTGCCCTTCAAATAGACATAAATATGAACCTTTTTAGAAAAGCACAATCTCTGCCATCTGACAGTTGCAGCGGCTTTTAACTAGATGCTGTCATTTTCTGAGTAAATTCAAGGCAGTGGCCTTATCCTTTTCCCCAAGCTGTTTATCCAAAGGGGGGGGGAAATCAACCCCCTCCCCATTAATGCTGTTCTTTGCCAGTACAGATGCGAATTGCTCTAAACTGTAACTCCAGTTGCAATTTTCAGTGGGCAAAAGATAAGAGGAATGCATTTACGCCACATTCCAAATCTAAATGATAACTTTCGCTGGCCGAGTCTTTGCAACTGCATGGACCACAGCACCCCAGGCCCCCTCCTGTCCTCCTCTCTTTGTAGGAGTTTTCTCAAATTTTTATTCATTGCCTCAATGATACGATCTAAGCATCGCGTCCTCTCCTTTTGCCTTCAGTCTTTCCCAGCGTCATTGTCTTTTCCAAGGAGTCCTCTCTTCTCCTTAGGTGGCCAAAGTATTTGAGCTTCAGCTTCGGTATCTGTCCTTCTAAAGGACAGTCGGGATCGATTTCCTTTAGGGTTGACTGATTTGATCTCCTTGAAGTCCAAGGGACTCTCAAAAGTCTTCTCCAGCACCACAATGAGAAAGCATCAGTTCTGAAGAACTCAGCCTTCCTTCTGGTCCACCTCTCACAGCCATTGTGTGGAGGTTACATTCACATAACCAACTAAGTCTACTATATTTTCCTATTAGATGCTTTCACAAAACACAGTGTGCATGCTCTAAAATGGCGGTGGCCATCTTATGCCTCTGCAGATGTTGTGATATGGCAACACCAAGCATTGCCTGATATTGGCAATTCTTCCAAGGGATGCTATGAGTTGTACATGAGCTATATCTAGTAAGCCACAGGTATGTCTGTATTTCATTTATATAGGTGTCCATCTAACATCTGTGACTCTAAATTGCATTCTTTGCCTAGGCCCTCACTGAATCCTTCAGAACTATAAGTCATGAAATATTTATTTTAAGCCGCTCTCAAACATGATTGCTCATTCCTTGGTACTGCATTGTCTGGAGAGTAATATGAGGAAGGGGAGAGAGGATGTTAAAGTCAGAAAAGGAATCACTGACCATTAATTGATTTTCAGCCTCCCAAAAGCTCCCAATAGTACATACCTCATGGAGTTTTTGCCATCACACAACACAAAATTTCTAATGTGTAGGTTACAACCCTTCATCAGCCCTACAAACAATACTCAATACAGATAGTCCTCGACTTATGACCACAATTGAGCCCAAAATTTCTGCTCCAAAGCCAGGCATTTATTAAGTGAGTTTTACCCCATCTTACAACCTTCCTTGCCACAGTTGTTAAGTGAACCGGTGTAGTTGTTAAATTAGTAACGTGGTTGTTAAATGAATCTGGCTTCCTCATTGACTTTGCTTGTCAGAAGGTCACAAAAGGGGATCGCATGACCCCAGGACACTGCAACCATCATAAATATGAGTCAGTTGCCAAGCATCTGAATTTTGATCATGTGACCACAGGGATGCTGCAACTGTTGTTAAGTGTGAAAAATGGTCATAAGTTACTTTTCTCAGTGCCATTGCAACTTTGAATGGTCACTAAATGAACTGTTGTACATTGAAGATTACCTGTGCTCTTTGGTCTGGTGGTAGATTATTGCTGCTGGCACCCAAATCTTTGGAGGGCGCCACATGGAAAAAGTTCAATGTATTGCTTACCCTGGCTCTGAAGTTCTAGCTTAAATCAGATGCTGAGGAGGTCCTGCATTTCACAAAAGTGGTTTTATTTTGCCTGCAGATCAAGCTATAGAATAGAATTATTCTATATAGAATAGAATAGAGCTGGAAGGGACCTTAGAGGTCTTCTGATCCAGCCCCCTGATCAAGCAGGGGGCTGGACCTATACAATCTCAGACAAGTGACTGTCTAGTATCTTCTTAAAAACCTCCAGTGATGAAGCACCTACAACTTCTGAAGGCAAGATGTTCCACTGGTTAATTGTCCCCACTGTTAGGAAGTTTCTTCTTAATTCCAGGTTGCTTCTCTCATTGATTAGTTTCTATCCATTGTTTCTTGTCCTGACCTCTGGTGCTTTGGAGAATAATTTGACCAGTGGTGAAATCTAAAATTTTCCACTACCGGTTCTGTGGGTGTGGCTTGGTGGGTGTGGCTTGGTGGGCTTGGCTTGATCATGTGACTGGGTGGAAATTGTGTTTATACAACAGTGGAAAAACAAAGAGATC
>JANHFL010004783.1:141379-156431 GCA_032468155.1 Oxyrhabdium leporinum
ATAATGGTTTTGTAAAAAAAAAAAAATATATTGGAAAAAAAAAAAAAAAAAGGAAACCCACAGTGGCCGGAGGGAATGACTTTTACAACCTGTGAAATTGCTTCATTGAGGAATATGACTGATATTGGGGGAAGGGGGAAACAGGGTCAGACACAAAGTGCGAATTAACTGAGGTCAGAGTTGGCTCCACCTGGTCCGTGCTGGCATGAAGCTCCTAATAACTAACTGGATTTCTTTTGAAGCTTGGCTTGAGGCTCATGATTTAATTAGGGCATCTGTTGGAACACTGACAGTGAATCAACTCTGACTTCAGTTAATACAATCTCCGGGGGACTAGAAGGAAAAGCAAATGAATGGCTAGCAGACCTCCATAAGAGGAGAGCCCCCAACTGCAAGACATTGATGATTTCCTTCAAGAACTAGATTTGAGGAGGTGGAGGAGGATCCTTATGCGGAGGATGAGCTCTGAAACCTAAAGCAGAGGGGGCGACCCATTAAGGAGCATATCGGTGAATTCAGAAGAGTCATGGGGAAGTTACCCCCTTTGCTGGAATGACTATTAGTTCACTTTTTCAGAACGATTCTGGACAAGCAAATTGCCCAGGTAACCACCTACTGTGACATTCCAAACCAAATCTCTGAGTGGTTCCAAGTGGCCATAAAAGTTGACTGTGGATTGAGCGCAAACGACATGCGGAAGCAACCAGATACCAAGGAAAGAGGCCAACCAGACTGGAGGGTATCTGGCTGATGAGAGATTGCCCTAAAATCAATCATCCCATGAAGCCAGTTGAAATTCTACAGATGTGGAGGGATGGGCCACATTGCCTTGGCATGCGCAATCCCAGTTCCGAAAACCAAACCAGAGCCACCACCCAGGGCATGACTGGAAGGAGGACCCAGGTGTGCTGCTGACATGTCCCAAAAAGCCGTCCAAGCTATAGAGGTCCTTCTAACCCAGTTGAAGAGGGAGGGAACTCCAGCCAACAACAACCAATCGCCAGATCCTTATGACAGTGAGGATGATGGTGAAGATGATCCAATGGTGAGTGAACCGATCCACTCTTTCATCTTCCCTATATGCCTCACAGCCCCAAAAGCAGAGATCCAGGGCACTTTTCAAGCCCTAATAGACTCAGACTACACTAGATGCCTAATTAACCTACCCACGGTCCTGAAAGTGGGGATTAGAGTAAAGAGACTGGCCCACCTGATCAGATTTGAGCAGGTCAATGGGTCACTATTGGGGGGGGAGCCTATGTCACCCATCTAACTGAACCAGTGATGCTCGAGCTAGTGGACCACTGGGAAGCAATTTGGTTCATAATAGCCCATAAAATGACAGACACAGTCATACTGGGGCTCTCTTGGCTAGACAAGTGGGGCCCAACAATCTGGTGGGAAGGGGGAACCTGGAGGCTGAGAGAAGCTAGAGGACCCAAACTCCTCCCACACCACCAAATAGAAGCATCGCCCACACAGGAGACCCCTCCAAAGGCACCTGCAGAACTATTGGCAGCCACCTCTGACAAAACTCCAGAGGTTGAACAAATCCCCAAAGAGTATCAGGACCTTGCAGAAGTGTCCTACTCCCCCTCCCATCATGAGACAGACTGTGCCATCGAAATCATTCCTGCGGCAAAACTACCCAAACCCAAACTGTATGCAATGACACCCTGGGAAATGCAAAAAATGAGCAAATACGTAGACAAAAACCTAGCAAGAGGGTTCATCGAGTCAGCCAAGCCACAGGTTGCAGCCCCGGTCCTACTCAAAAAAAAAAGAAAAGATGGAGCTATAAGATTATGCATTGACTTCAGGGGTATAAATTGTGTGTGTGTATACACAACCTATACCCCCTCCCTCTCATGAAGAACATGCTATCTCACCTAGCCAAGGGAAAAGTCTTTACCAAATTAGATCTCAGAGAAGCATACTACTGAGTTCACATCAGAGAGGGAGATGAATGGAAAACAGCACTCAACTGCCCCCTAGGGAACTTTCAATTCAAGGTAATGCCATTTGGACTGCAGGGGGCTCTGCCGGTGTTTATGCAGTTAATAAACAAGGTGCTGCATGAGCACTTGTATAAGCGGGTTCCTGGCTGCCTGGATGACATCTTCATTTACATCGAGACCATGGAGGACCACATACCCCTGGTCAGCCAGGTACTGGAAAAATGTCTGATGTTAAACCTGTACATCAAGCTGTCAAAATGCTAATTTTACTGTGAACAGCTAGCCTACCTGGGCTACCGAGTGTCAAATGAGGGCATAGAGATGGACCCAGCCAAAGTACAAACCATCCTAGGCTGGCATCCCCCTTGCACCCACAGACAACTACAAAGTTTCCTAGGATTTGCAAAATTTTACAGGCAATTCATCCCCTCCATCCCCATAATAGACCTCAAGACAGGAAGCCCAGGGATGAAGCCCCACTTGGGACAACCCCTGCAGTGGGATCTAAACTGCCAAAAGGCATTCAAAACACTAAAAGGACTTTTTGCAAAGGAACCGGTGTTAAAGTATCCAGACCCCGAACAACCCTTCGTCATCCAAGCAGACGCCAGTGATGGGGCAGTGGGAGCAGTGCTACTCTAAAGAAATAGCCAAGGAAAATTACAGTCCTGCGCCTACACCTCCCGTAAACTCACAGACTCAGAGAGACGATGGGCTTCATGGGAAAAAGAAGCTTTTGCAGTAAGGTGGGCACTACTAACCTGGCACCACCTACTGGAGGGGGGGCAAAATTGTTTGAAGTCTGACTGACCATAAAAATCTGGAGGTCCTTAGGACCCCATGGAAATGATCACCCAAACAAGTCCGCTGGGCCCAATATTTCAACTGATTCAACTTTGTGCTGAAACACATCCCCGGGGGGAAGGAATTTCCTAGCTGACACCCTCTCCCACATGCCCCAGTACAAATGAGAATGGGAGGAGGTAGTAGACGCCATCATCCCCACAACCCAAACAGCAGCCCAAGTAACCACGAGACAATGCCGCGACTGGCAAGACCGACCCGCAAATGAACTGCTAACAGACCCCTGATTCCCTGACAACCAACACATCTTGACAAAAAGAGATGACCTAGTATGGAAGGGGATGAAACTCTATGTTCCGGAGTCCCTATGCACCTTAATCCTCCAACAAAGCCACGGTGTCAAATCGGCAGGTCACTTTGGGTTCCTAAAGATTTTACACTTAGCGCAGAGGCAATTCTGGTGGCCCGGCATGAAAAGAGATGTGGACAGTTATATGAAAAGTTGCACCATCTGTGCCACTATGAAAAAATGACCAGGAAACACCCCCCCCCCCCCGGACTGCTGCAACCGATGGCAGAGCCGATGAGGGGATGGGAAAGCGAACTTTGTAGCTGCATCAAGGAGTTGGTATGTTCATCAAAACAATTCCATTCCATATGATATGCCGAGGTCGTCTCCACGGAAACCAACAGTGGCTGGAGGGAGTGATTTTTACAATCTGCAAAGTTGCTGCATTGGGGAATGTGACTGATGACACATATTGGGGACAGGGGGAAACAGGGTCAGTGGTAAAGCTCAAATTAACTGAGGTCAGAGTTGGCTCCACATGGTCCGTGCTGGCATGAAGCTCCTAATAAATAACTGGATTTCTTTTGAAGCTTGGCTTGAGGCTCATGATTTCATTAGGGCATCTGTCAGAACCCTGACACAATACTTTAAATTAGTGTTTCTCAATCTTCTTCTTCTTGTGTCATATCCATCATTGGACATTGGTGATCATGTTGGCAATCTTATTTTTATCAACAGCCACATGAAAAAGTGCTGTTGAGTTTTGTCCAACCCAGTCCGTTAGATATTGAAGCCATGATGTTCTTCTTCTGCCTGGACCTCGTTTGCCTTCAAGCTTTCCTTGGAGGATTAAGTGAAGTATGCTGTATTTTTCCGGGTGTTGCATCGCATGTTCAAAATATTCTAACATTTGCTTTTTTTATGGTTTTGATGATTTCCCTTGGTTTTCCCAGACGGCTTATCACCTCCTCATTTCTGATTTTGTCAACCCAACTTATATGTAACAGCAGCCTGTAAATCCACATTTCAAATGCTTCTAGTCTCTTCAAGTGACTTTCTGTCAGAGACCAACTCTCCACTCTGTAGAGCTGGATAGAAAAGATGTAACATCTGACAAGCCTGATTTTCAATCTTAGGCTTATGTCGTGACTGCAGAAGACCATTTTCATTTTGAAGAATGCTGTTTGAGCTTTCTCTATCCTTGTTTTTAACTTCAGTGGTCATGTTCCAATTTACTTCATGTAAATTAGAACCGAGCCGCGTGATCCTTTCAACTTTTTCTAGTGGTATTCCTTCCGAAGTAAATCGGTAGTAAGTTAATGGGCTGTTTGCTCATGACCATGATCTTGGTTTTTGAGGTGTTAAGCTTCAATCCATATTTTTCAGATATTTCTGTGACTCTGTTGATGAAGACCTTCAAGCTTACTGGCAAGCAGAACTGTGTCATCAGCATATCTTAAATTGTTGATCTGAACACCATTTACTTTGAGGCCAACATTGTTGTTTTCTCGTGTTTCATTGAAAACTGATTCAGAGTAGATATAATTTGAACATCGAAAGCCATTTAGAATAGGCAGTAGAAGTAGTCCTTGATTTACAACAGTTTGTTCAAAGTTACAACGGCACTGAAAAAAAAGTTACTTATGATCATTTTTCACACTTACGACTACTGAAGCATCTCCATGGTCATGTGATCAAAATCCAGATGCTTGGCAACGGACTCATACTTATGACGGTTGCTATGTCCCAAGGTCAGGTGATCCCCCTTTGCAACATTCTGACAAGCAAAGTCAGCGGGGAAGCCAGATTCATTTAACAACCATGTTACTAACTTAACAATTGCAATGATTCACTTAACAACTGTTGTAAGGAAGGTTGTAAAATAGGGAAAAACTCACTTAACAAATGTCTTGCTTAGCAGAGGTCAATTGTAGTCATAAGTTGAGGACTGTCTGCATATAAATTACAGTAATAAAATAAGAACCAACCATCAGGGCAGTTGGACTGGACCACAGTTCCTGATGGAAGAGAGGATCTGTATTCCCTTTTTTCCAAGTTCGAACTCCCAATCTTTAAAAATAAAAAGAGGAAAAAAATCTATACATATGACACTAATACAATAATGGGGGGGGGTGTTCATCATCCTTTACACTGCTCCAACCGTACAATTTTGTGTGGTAAGAAAGGAGAAAGTAAACATTTAAGCTGTTCTGAGTGGGGGAGAGCTTTTTGACAATGGAAAAAGGAGAGGATGCAAGATAGTCATCTCTCTGAATTTTGTGAGTTATTCAGGAAACAGTGTACTCACTGCCACAAAGGTAGAGAAAGTAATTATTGCTTTGGAGTGGAAAAAAAGTACTTCAGAAATGAGGCCTGAACTCAAGCCAATTTTTCCAGTGTTAATGGATTTAACCGTATTGAACCAATTTATCCAGTTTGCCACCTGGAAATGCCGAATGGTCTCAGTTTACTCCTTCAGTGGCATACACATTTCTTTCCAATTTTTTGACTTCCTATTCAGACAGCTGATTTCATTCAAATGTGCTTGATAAATGCCAAAGGTAATTGTCTGTCAGAATGTAGGTGTGATTGACTAGAAGTTGATGGGATCTTCACAGCAGATACCCAATACTTAATAGTTTAGAAGTATGCAAAATTGGCAGTTTAATGAGAGAAAATTTCACCCGAGCACTACCCTCTCCTCCTCATTACGAAATACATTAAAGGACTGGTAAATCATGTTTGCATTTCTTTGCATGAAAATGAAATTAACTCGAATATAATAATGCTTTAGAGCAACCTGAGGGTAACTTTAAAAACAACTTATGCGTAGTTAGTCTAGATATTTAACTATTCTGAAAACATGTGAGTGATAAATAGCACTCAGCATAGCGCTTAGACTTATATACAGCTTCATAGTGCTTTAGAGCCCTCTCTAAGCGGTTTAGAGAGTCAGCCTATTGCCCCCCCAACAATCTGGGTCCTCATTTTACTGACCTTGGAAGGATGGAAGGCTGAGTCAACCTTGAGCTAGTCAGGATCGAACTGCTGAACTGCTGGCAGCTGGCAGTCAGCAGAAGTAGCCTGCAGTACTGCATTCTAACCACTGCGCCACCACAGCTCTAAAGCACAGTTCACCGATTATGCTAAGATACGATCACTGTTAAATAAAAAGAAAATACAGCAATAATAATTTCATTCTGTTTCCACTCAGCATTTTCTCTCTCTGTGCATAGTTCACATGTATACACACACCTGCACACTATGTTGATGGTCTCATCTGATGTCATTCTGTGTCACAAATACATTTATATAATCCCCGTGAGTTCCTTAATATGGCAAAATGACTTGTTGCTTCTAACACATTGAAATGCTATTGGTGTCTATCTACAATGTAAGAATGGGGCTTAGCTTCTGTGTTGTTATTGAGGCTTGAACACCACGGAGAGAATTAAGTCTCACAAATCCCACTGTTTCTGAGGGTTCTCGTCTAATCAGGCTTTGAAAGGGGTTTTACTACCTGCAGTGAACCTAAACAGCTGGGACAAGTGAACCTCACTAAAGAGCAGTGAAAAGATTTGTCTTTCTTTTTAGTAAAAAGTGGTTAACATAAGAACATGAGAATCCTGCTGGTTTACACCAAAGGCCTATCTCTTTCAATATGCTATTCCCATTCCCACAGTGGCCATCCAACTTGACTGCAGAAAGGCAAGTAAAAAATAAAATAAACTATGTTGGCATGATGATACACTACGTTAAACCAACGTTTTGTGTATCGTATAATTTTACTTAACTTCCATCGAGTATAGGTACTATTCTCTACTATCTTCTAAACATGTTGATGTTTCATAAAGCATTGTGCAGCGAATCTAAAGGTCATGTTTATTTTGTTCTGGCAGTAGCTGAATTACATCTTCCCTTCTATGACATTCTGGTAATAAATGATTTAACGGGAGGCAATATTTTAAAACTAAGAAAAATGAAGATCTAGGGAACATATTTTGACTTATAGTATGTATTAATGCTTAGATGATATCCCATTTCCCCCAATAATTTTAATTAGGAGGGAATCTGTAACATCAGGGGAAGGATCTTAGATGTAAACTTTGTTAGTTGTCATTCACTACCAATAAAATATTCATTTGGAATTTTATTGGTAATATATGTTTGTACCTGTACGTTGGTATGGCCCATAGGCCATACATACATACATACATACATACACACACACACACACAACCAATAAAAATAGATTTGGTTCAAATTAGCTAGGATACTAACTGTTTAAGACACCAGAAATATAGGACACTTTTATTGAAAATCTTGTACTAATCATCACTTGCCTTAAGTCCATAATTTTAAGATTGTGATGTTAACTTAAAAAAAAAAAAAGTAACTTAGGCCTGATTGTCTATGGAGCTTCTCAGTCATCCAGGTCATAGTTGTGTCAAAGGTGCTTTTTCAAGAGATAACTGGACTTTTTTTGTTTTTCTTTGAAGACGTTTCTCTTTTCACCCAAGAAGCTTCTTCAGTTCTTCAGCTCTAACTTAAGCCTGATTAGCTGAGATTTAGTTATGATTCTGCCTGCCCATTAAGCTCTGAGAGATTTTCTGAGAGCTTTCCAAAGTTAAGTAGTGCTTTCACAGATATTGTAATGCATCTGTAATACATATGAATATCTGTAGAATAAGGACATAATTCAGGAAGGTACATTGCATGCTTTATATGTATGAGGTTCTTGTCAAGCATGAAAAATCAGCACCACATGTTAAGTTCCAGTTAAGCTGATTTATTACTCATGCCTATACACGATAATCTAATCAACTAACTCTCAGCACTAAATTGGCACTAGAAAATAGTTAAGGGAATTCAAGAGAGATTGGACAGAGTACTTGTGGGTAAGTAATGACTCCAGGCTAATTCCTCTCTTGACTCTGCCCCCAGGCTCTTCCTATCTTTCTCCTACAGTTCTAGATGTATCTGGTTAAAAAGATAACAAACATGAAGCTTATTGTCCTTATAGAGAAATTTCATAACAGAGTAATTAATACTGGATTAATGGATCAGTGAATCAATCATTGAACTCAGAAAAACAGCATCCTGATATGTTCATAAAATTGATAACTAAAAAATTTGTCCATGTTCTATTATCCCTTCCCAGATTTTCAGGTACATTTTCCATTTTTTTTGCCTGAAAAAATGCTTTTGGTCACAAAGACAGAAATCACATATTCCATGGAAACATGCAAGTAGGTTTGTCCAGAGCTCTGGATTCAGTTTCCAAACCAAGTCACAGAATCATCAGTCTTTTGGAAGTTGAATATGAAGCTCTGAATAAAGCTTATATGCATATATCCATGCAGTCTTTGCCTCAAACGCTTCAAAAGTTTACAAATGTAGCACTTGTCTACAACTTCAGATTGAAAGGGCAGACAAATTAGGTTGCTGGATCTACCTCTAGCCATATAAAGGTAATAGCAATAGCAATAGCACTTAGACTTATATACCACTCCTCAGTCCTTTACAGCCCTCTGTAAAGTCCTTGGAATGGGTCCTTGGAATGGGGCGGTATATAAATCTAATTTATAAATAAATAAATAAATAAATAAATAAATAAATAAGTGGTTTACAGAGTCAGCATATTGCCCCCAACAATTTGGGTCCTCACTTTACCCACCTCAGAAGCATCGAAGGCTGAGCCAACCTTGAGCCTGGTGAGGTTTGATCTGCCAAATTGCAGTCAGCTGGCAGTCAGCAGAAGTAGCCTGCAGTACTGCACTCTAACCACCGTGCCACCGTGGCTCTTGAAATAATCTTGAGATGTCTGAGATTGGCCCATTTCTCAAGCATCCTTCCCCACCCACTGACACCCCCCCCAAATGCTGAAAAAAACTGGGCTGCTACCTTTGTGATATAAAAAAAATATTTGTAGCTCAGGGTTCAACTGTGAGGTCCTTGGTGCTCTCTAAGCTTGGTTATTTTTTTTGCAGATGTTTCATTACCAAATTAGGTAACATCATCAGTGCTAGTAGGACAGGGGTTTGCTTTCATTATATACATTGTAATGTCTTGTCCTGTCCATGTTGGTGGGAATGGACTTGAAAGTTCCTGGACTGAGCTGTTGAGCTAACAGTAAACAGCATATATAAAATGAGAGCAAACCCTACTCCCTTACTATCTACTATTAGCACTGATGATATCTGTTTGTTTGTTTGTTTGTTGAATGTGCCACCCATCTCAAGAAAGTCCAGTTGTCTTTTGAAAAGCACCATTGGGACACCCAAGAATCCAGTGGTTGAATTTAAGCAACATGCTAACTTTGGCTGATGCATTTCTTGTGTATGCGTTTGTGTGTATGTGTGTGCTTTGTAAATGGAACTCACATAGTTTATGGATTTGTTATATTGTACAAACAGATGTTGAGTTAATTCAGAGACCATTTGGTATGATATGTGGGGATTTCTATACATTGGCCTTCCTTATATGGATAAACTGTATAGATTAATCTTAATGGATTTGCAAAACATTGCTGTTTTTTAAATGATCCATTAAAAATCTAACAGTGCAGAGACTGTTGAGTGGTACTTCTGTCAATGCAAATTATCTCCCCTCTTATGAAATTGATTATTTCTGCAACCTGTAGAAACAAACAATAACAACAAAAACAAAAACAACAAATAAGCTTTTATGGAGTTCCTGAACTTTGCAGAGTCAGCACAATGTGTAGAAAAGGATCCTTCCTGACCTATTGACATGGAAATGTATGCAATATTTAGAGCCACAAGTGAGTTAGTGCTCAATGGCAAAAACCAACTGAACAGTAGCTAGCATCGCCCACACTTAATCCTGTGGGAGATGTTTTAGTGCCAAAAATGCTTTGACCTGCTGGTTCCTTGCTTGCCAATAGAAAGAAATGAGTTTGTGCAACTGATTTGTGGTTCATAAACTTCTCCAGTTTTGCTGAGATGGTACAATTTTGTTTCTCTTTCACCATTATGGTCCCACTGGGGTAAGTTATATAAGTGGCCCATAGAAATCTTGAATATGTGTGTGTTTAGATATAATAAAGCTGGGTCCTAATTGTTTAACTTTGCCTTGTTTCAGTAATATTAACAATTCATAAAAAAACAAAGGGGAAAAATTGTCCATGGCTCCTCCATCTTCAATAGGAAATTCCATCTACAATTAATTGTCCTCCTGACTTTTGACTTAACTGTCATTAATCCAAATCCAAATCTTATTCTTTAATTGGATCCCTTCGTTATTTTTATTTCTTCCCCTTTACAAGGTAGGAATTCAAATCTGGTGTCTTCTGATATCTTAGAGTGGTGGTGTCCAATCTTGGCAATTTTAAGACCTGTGGACTTCAACTCCCAGAATTCCCCAGCTAGCCAGCCATACTGAGAATTGAAGTCCCCAAGTCTTAAAGTTGCAAAAGTTCATTCAATACCCCTGTCTTAAAGTATAGCTCTCGTACGTTTCAGCCAACAGAGTCAACAGTTGGAGTGGACAGAAGTCGCCATCCCAAACCTCAGAAACACTCCAAGTTATTTGTACCTGCCCTTCCATGTAAAGTCTGCAATTTAGATTCTTTTGCGACATAGAGTTGGGACAAAAGTTTCTATTGCCTTTTGACAAATGCTAATTATTTTAATCGGAAAGAATTTTTTTATTCCTCTCCAAAGGGAACATTTTTTTTTAGTGAAATTCTCCTGGCTGGGTTTCTTGCAATGATCGTAAGTTATGAGATGGTCAAGAAATATTTATGAATCCATCTCTTTGCTTGCTTACAGCCTCTCTGGCTTCTCACATTAAACAATATGGAAGAACTCCACCTTGGGGGCTTTTTCAGGTGAGGAAGCAGAATGATGGAAAGATACGGAGCGGAAAAACAACCATCTAAGAACACCATCCTATTCTGTTCCTCAGAACAATAAATTCCACTGAAAAGTAAGATAAATCAAAAGCATCCTGAGAATGTATAGAAAAAGGCCTCTTATTCAAAGAACAGTCCTGAACAATTGGAAAGAGGTTATCAATGGTATATTAACTTAAAGCCTTGCTCTCCTTGAATCTAAGCTGCCGAATCTACACGAAAAGGCAGGAGTTTGCTGTTTCAGTCAGAACAGGTGGCCGTGGTTAATCTGTTTAGGTCTTCGTGGCATCACAATTGCAGGAGGGATATTAGGTGTACCTTGTGCTCAAATCATTTCCAAGCCAAGATAGGGATCATCTCTGATTTGTTTGTTTGTTTGTTTCTAGAATTTGGGCTAGATTATTCATTTGCCTTGTAAAAGAAATCACTTGATTGGAGTGAACTTTACCCAGTCTTCGAAAGTCTAAGAAAGCACTGCTCTAAGCATGTTAGGGCTTTCAAGGGCATTATCAACAACTTATGTGTCGCTAGTGTATAATTAACAACAGGTGCTGATCATATGCGCAGTTAGCAGATCGCCTGCCTTGCTTACACCAATTACAATCTGTGCAACTTACCTATCCAGGAACTGTTGCACCCTCAGAAAGTTCCAGAAACCACAGCAAGAAAACTGCCCATCTCTAAGGAAGATGGACGGTTTAGAAATAGGAAAAATACATACATAAATACATACATACATGCATACATACATACATACATACCGACAACCAGCTGTAATATTAAACAAAAAGTGAACATGTGTTCTCTAGAACTCTTCGTCAAGAGTAATGGGGGTGGGGTGGGGGGGTGAATGCAAGGAATGTGGAGGAACAAAGAACTTTATGTTGGGGTTTTGTCTGTTTTTCAAAACCCAGGTTAGATATAATTCATAATTCATATAATTCAAAATCATCAAAAAGAATATTTTGAAAAGAGGTCTGTATTTTGCCTGATATCTTAGGTGTGGAAGCTTCTGATCCTTATTTATTACTCTGAGAGATAGCCGGGAATATGTGTTTAAAATTCACATATATTCTTGCTTATAGAGAGAATTTAATATTTATCTGATCAATGCTTTCCAAGCTAATGCGTTTCATTTAATTTCATTTAATGTTCCACAGGCTTTAGTAGTCCTCAGTTGAAGAAAAAATAAAATTCAACATGTCTTAAGAAATATTGAGAGACAGTAGCTTAAATATGTGTGTATAATGATACATTTAAATGCAAATATCACTACAATTGCTTGTAGCCATAGACATGAGTGGATTTTCATCTATTGGGTTATTGAATAAATGACTGGGACAAATCATGTTTTCTTTTTCTCTCTATCAATTTTTATACCTTAGTTATTGCATTTTATGCATATGAAGTAATACTTTATAACTTTTGTAAATTGCTTTGAGTAATTGTTAATGACTATTTTTTTCCTCATAATTTATTTATGGCTGAAGTATATAGTTGCATGCTGCATCATATATTTGTAATGTAGATGGTGTAAGGGCAAATTTTGTTTATTTAATTTATTATTCAAATGTATGTAGCCACCATCTCATATATGTAGCTCTGAGTGGCTTACAATTAAAATAAACTCGAAAGCAAAGAACAATGCAACACTTTAAAGACAAAAACAACATCAACATAAAAGCATATATTAAAAACCATCATAAAAATAGCATAAATTCACAGTTGAATTGTTAGAAACAGGGCAGCCCTGATCTAATTCAAATCACCAGCTTGAAATATTGTTCTTGTTTGTCTAATTGAGTCAATTTATTTGAGTTTAAAAATTTATTTTTGGGGAAAAAAATCTGCCCAAGTGCAGAAGCAGTTAAATTTAATTTGGAAAGTCAATTAGATGTTCATAGTGGACCAAACTGTCTTGGGTGAAATCAAATATCACTATAAACCATTGTTTGCCATGGAAATGTATTTATTAAATAACTTTCTTGTGTTTTTGCTGTTTTCTATGATGGAACACTTGGATTGTTCTGAGTTTTGTTCAACATAAGATCCTGTATTTGGTATATTCTGTATTGGAATACAACCAAATCAAGCACATTCTAATGTTCTAATTCTGAGCAAGGATGATTTGTCCCAAACTTCTTGAAGTAAGCAAGTATAGAAGTGGGGGAGAATTTTGAACTGTTTAATACCAAAATTGATTTATTTAAAAATAATAGGATGGTGGTTGTGAATAAAAACTTTAAAAACGTGAAAGCAAGCAAAAACATAGTTGAGATCTAAGCTAAGTTTTATACACATTGGAATAAAGGCTGACTTATTTCCTGATACTGTCTTAGGTGGTCAAATATTAGAACAAGATATATGGAATGACTGAAGCTTTCCACTAGTACTCCACGTGAAGGATTCCATTAGGAATCCAAGATCCTTCTGCTTTGGAAAAAAAACCTGAGACACAAAAGTCAATCTCATTCCTTCTTTCTCTCCAACATAAGATTGAGAATCTGCTGCTGAATTTATACATTTCATTTTTTGGGTGCTGCAGGCACCAAAAAGAACAACCCATCATTTCTCAAAGGTGATGTCAACCCTGAAGCTGGCCTGACTGAGGCCATTTTGAGACTTCAGTGCTGACACACTGGAGAAGAGAGATAGGAAGGGAAGAATAGATATAGTTGGGGAATTGTAGTCAAAACAAAATACTTTCCCTTGGGAACCAAGGACATTCCTGAAATTGCTCGGAAGGAGGGGACTGGTGTCACCTAGCAACTGGACAGTATCCCAATTGGACCATGTGACTGATTGTTTTGAGAAAGGGACAAACTTTTACTTTTATTTAAGTGAAAACTGTGGGAATATTCAGAGTCAGTTTTCACCAGCCTGTGCCAATATGACATATCCAATAAACCTATTCTTTGAGGAATTTGCCTGCCTCAGAGTTTTGTTTGCTATGGGTATGTTACTTGGAATCCTGACAGGTGAATTCCTGTTATTTATGGTAGTGAAGAAGGACCAAAGCTGTGGGTAAAAGTCAGAGCAACAACCATGGTGGCAGTACAGTTAGAGTGCAGTACTGCAGGCTACTTCTGCTGACTACCGGCTGCCAGCAGTTTGGCAGTTCAATTCTCACCAGGCTCAAGGTTGACTCAGCCTTCCATCCTTCTGAGGTGGGTAAAATGAGGACCCAGATTGTTGGGGGCAATATGCTCACTCTGTAAACCTCTTAGAGTGTGCTGTAAAGCACTGTGAAGTCTAAATGCTATTGCTATTTGCTTTTTGTTTTGTTTTGTTTATTTACCTTCTCCTCCTCTCCCCCCCCCTTTTTTTTTAACTCAGCCTGGCTGAGTTATGTGCATTTTTAAATGGCTGGCATGATAGAAGGAAATCTGTTTTCTTTCTTCAAACGGATGAGCCTGAATTTCCCTTAGTTCCTTGTTCTGAAGTTTCAGGTTCTCCCTTGAGCTGCTGTCAGCAGTGATGTATAGCATAGGAACTTTTCACTAAACTCATTATAGAGTGATTGTCCTCCAGGAAAGACACAGCCGTGTTGCGCAGCTGACTTGGCAGTGTCAAATCTTATCAGATGGTGAGCGCCAACCGCGTAATGGGGATTAAACTGATCCCTTGCCAAGGTGGAAGCCGCCACTTTCAAAGAGCGCTTGTGCATTAATGCTGACATTTCTGAGGCTTGTCAAACTTCCATCATTCTGTAGGGCAACAATTGTGACATGTGGGTGCCAAGACATTGATAACCAGATGATAGAAAGGGTTGGATTTGGTAGTTTTTAAAGAATAGAATAGAGTAGAATAGAATAGAATAGAATAGAATGGAATGGAATGGAATGGAACGGAATGGGAAAGAATAGGGTAGGGAAGGGAAGAATACAGTAGAGTACAATAGAATTAGAATTAGGATTAGGAATAGAACAGAACAGAACAGAACAGAACAGAACAGAACAGAACAGAACAGAATAGAATAGAATAGGATTCTTTATTGGCCAAGTGTAATTGGACACACAAGGAATTTGTCTTCAGTGCATAAGCTCTTAGTGTACATAAAAATACATTCATCAAGAATCATAAGATACAACACTTAGTGATAGTCATAGGATACTAAATAAGCAA
>JANHFL010004783.1:156531-166689 GCA_032468155.1 Oxyrhabdium leporinum
TGCCCCCACAATCCGGGTCCTCATTTTACCTACCTCGGAAGGATGGAAGGCTGAGTCAACCTTGAGCCTAGTGCCATATAACGTCTTTTTGAGGGTAGAAGTTGAAATAACTTATGTCCAGGATGTGAGGAGTCTGTAGATATTTTCACAGCCCTCTTTTTGACTTGTGATGGCACATAGTTATTGAATACAGTATTTGCTGTATTCAAAAGCCTGTTTTTTTGTGAGATCATAATGTTTAGGAGAAATAAAGAGCAAGTGTGTTGCAAATTGTATGGAAGATCCATTGGAATAATAGCAAAACAAACAAACAAACAGATATCTCCCCTTCCTAATTCAGTTGTGATTTTATTGAATAAGCTGCAATTGGCTGGCTTTCAATTAATGCATGAACATAAGACCAAACTTGTTTGAATAAATAAATGTGTTAAGCCTTAAAAGTTGTTTCACAAACCCCAAATGCTGGGTTTATACAACTTGCTAAACCCAAACCAAATTTATGTATGCTTGGCTTAATTCCATGCGTGAATATTGTCAGTATGGAGAATGTGATAAATGTGTTGTTAATTTAAGCAGCATGAGGGTGAAGGTGGTCCATTTCTGCTTTAAATGAGGACATCGCATTTGCTGCAATTCTTCTGGCACCTCAGTTTCAAGATTAATTCAGAGCTAAACAAGGGAGAAGAGAAAGTAACAAATGATATTTACATTTTGAGTCCTAAATAGGCCTTTCTTCACTTTTATATTTGCCTAGGTTTAAACATATTTGTTTTTAGTAAAAGCACCCAAAATTTGTTGGAAGATATTTGATTTTGCAAGTGCCTGCTGCTTCTATTATTGCAAGGTACAAGACGTTAGGGACCAGGATAGAGTTCAAAAGTAATACAAGTTTATTACATGCTACCTATATACAAGAATCTGAACTACTAATGGTTAAGGCAAATTGGTGCCAGATAAGAGTCAATGGATCTAAGGGAGCCTGGAGTTAGGACTCTTATGGGGGTGTAGAGACTTCTGGTCATCCTCTACAATTATGTCACAAACTAAGTAACTGAACATAACTTTTTATACACAAATAACCAAATGTAATTAGCAGAGTCTTGTCCAATCCTCCTATATATTCTCTTTTTCTCCCTCCTACATATTCTCACTGCTATTTAGAGTCAGGCTGTATTTTATGAGTTGGCCAGTTGAGGACTTTGTTACAATCTGCCTACAAAAATGAAACAAATCCACAGTGCAGATCAAATCAACTTATCAAACAAATCAACAACATGATTATAGTACTAGGTTTATAATCTTTTCTAAACAAAACAGTGATCAAGTAGATTCTATACTTCAGAAGAGGCAGTTAAGCAAAATACGGCTTTCATATTTTCTACTATTCCACAACATGATTTGTTTATGGATCAAAGTAAAGTTAAAACAAAGAAGTATTTTGGTTCAAGGGTATCCTGGGCTGAGGGCCATACTTGGCTTTTGAGTGGTGTGCCACACTTCAAAGTGTGCATCTCACTTCAAAGAACATTAAAAATGTGGTTTTCTCACAGATGGGAGAGTAAGATATTTGTGGATATTGTTGACCAGACACTTCATATTTTTATTGCTCTTCCATTTTTAATTTTAAGCTGCCAAGGTAGTTCTAGAGTTAGGTGGCCTCCAAATCTAATAAAATACATTGGTTACCAAGGAGGTTTGAGATGCAGTTCAAGATGCTTATAAATCCCTATGTCAATAAAGGAGAAAGTTTGTAGTTCAGGATTGAGATGAAGGGCCTTTGGTACTCTCTGAGCTTGATTGTTTTCTTGCAGACATTTCATTACCCAACTAGGTAACATCACCGCTAGTCATGGCATAGGGCTTGGCTTTCTGAGAGACCAACATTCTCCCATTGTTTCTGTCCATCTGGTAAGATCATTCAGAGTGGGCATGCTCCATGTCCCATCTGATGGGACTTGGGGGGATGTCTTTGTTTGGTATTTAAATCCCCAGTTATTGCTCCCTTCTTGTTTGGATTGTTTTTAACTGAACAGTACATATAGACTGTTCCTGATAGGAGCATATATGATGGATGGATAGATACATAGATGGATTGATCGATCAATGGAAAGAGACAAATGGATAGACAAATAACTATGGGCATTCTCAGTCATCCAGGTCATGGTTTTTTCAAAGGTGCTTTTTCAAAAGGCAACTGAACTATGGGTTGTTGTTTTTTCCCTTAAGGAAAAAAGATATTTTCCCTTGAGGAAGAAGATATTTCGCTTCTCATCCAAGAAGCTTCATCAGTTCTGGTTGGATCATGGGGGAAGGATGAAAGGATTAGTTCTGAAGAAAAATTTCTTCTTCAAGGGGAAGAAACATAGTCTAGTTGCCTTTTGAAAAAACACCTTTGAGATAGACAAATAGATAAATAATCTAGATAATATGTTTGTAAACAACGCATTTCGCTGCTGAAGGCAGCAGAAGTAAATCTGATTCCTGTTCTTAACACATAAGGAATTCAGTGTTAATTGTTCATCATGATAGTATGAATATGTAGGAACACTCTTTTTTAAAAAATATATGTTTGTTTACTTACTTGCTACTGGTGTGGTAAAGTTTGACATGTGTGAAGATTAAGAAAATAATCTAATAAAGCCTAAATTTCATCCACCTAACCAACTGCAATTTGGCAATTTGTTAAAAAAAAAGACGTATTAGGAAAAACCTGCACA
Organism: Oxyrhabdium leporinum; assembly: GCA_032468155.1. Classification (NCBI taxonomy): domain Eukaryota; kingdom Metazoa; phylum Chordata; class Lepidosauria; order Squamata; family Cyclocoridae; genus Oxyrhabdium; species Oxyrhabdium leporinum. The sequence continues at coordinate 159,249 of JANHFL010004783.1, forward strand.
AAATTACAGTAGATACATTTATGAGCATTACACTGTGTTACATTCAGGGAAATTGTTTGTATATGTGTGCAATTACAAACAATTGTTTGGGTAATTACAAACAAAAATATTAATGCTTAGAGAATCATGCACCAAAATAAACACAAACATCCCTGCAAACTTTTAGAAATATTTTTCAAGAAAAATATCTAGCTACCTTGTCTTCCATTGATTTCTATTTTTAATGGTCTTCAGTTTTCCCAAACATCAGGGTCTTTCCCAGTTACTCTTCCTTGTGCATTATGTGCCCAAATATTGAAACTCTCTGGCAGTCCAATTTTTTAAAAATCTAATATTGAATTATTTGTTCTTCTTGCTGTTAAGGTATTCTTAACAATCTTCTCCAACACAATTCAAAGGCATCACTTTTTTTCTTGATTTAGCTTTCATGCCATACAATATATTACAGCAGAGAAAACAGTGGTCTTGAAAATACATCCCTTTGTTGTCAGTGGGAGATTTCTGCATTTTAATATTCGATCTAGATCTGTCATAGTCTTTCTCCCATGTAGCTGATTCTTTTTATTTCACAGTTAACAATCATGTGATATTCTGATCCTAGGAAGATGAAATTTGTTACTTCTTTGCTAATTTACATTGGGTTGGCATTACCTGTTGACACAATCTTAAGACTTTTTCATTTTTTTATATTTGATATTGAACAACAGCTTGGCTTTCGTATTCTTCTTTCACCTTCAAGAAGAGATGTGTAGTTTTTGCCTTATTCCGAACCATCAGAATGATGACATCAATATATTTCAATTGGTTGATGCTTCTTTCAGCAATTTTAATTCTGCTTTGTTTCTGCAAGTCCAACTATTTTAATGATATAGTCTACATACAAGTTAAATAACATAGAGTAAAATAGTGTAGAGCGCATCTTTCTTTCTTTTTAAATGAACCATTTAGTTGTTCAAAGTCTTTTTCTAACTGTTCCTCATTCTAATCACTGCTTCCTGATCATCAAACAGATCCTTTAATGGGATGATGAGGTTGCCCAGTAGCTTGAAATTTGTGGGTTATCCACAACTTGTGGCCTACATCATCACAAGCCCTTGTAGAATCAAACAAGCCCTTGTAGATTCCAAAAACTGTTTTGGAACAGCCTAACTTTTTAAACCACCGTCTTATCAGATGCTAGTAGGGTGATTCTGGATTCTCTGTAGCTTCTGAATCCAGTTTATATTCCTTTGGCAGTTTTTAGTATTAATACAGTTATCATATGTGTTACTGAAGCCTGGATTTCAAAACCTCGAGCATTATTTTATGAATATGTGACGTTAGTTTGGGTAGTTTGAACATACATTAGCATTTCCCTTTTTTTTAATATTGGAATATAAATTAATATTTTAAAGTCCTTTAGCTGTTTTCTGAAACTGCTTTGATATGTAGCACTTTAACTTCATCATTGCTAGAAAGCAAATATTAATCTTTCTAGGAGACAATTAATGGTATCTGACTGTCTAGTTCCATTTCTAGAAATGGTCTCCTGAGAGACTCCAAGCAATAACTGATTTTCCATTCATTAGCTGTATTCTGGATATATACGGAAAGTAAGTTCTAAAGCATGTTCTAAAAGAATTACAGATAGTCCTCTATTTGTGACCGGTTGCTTAGAAATTATTAAAAAGTTACGATGGAGGTGTTTATGACCCAAATTCAAACTGATGGTAGATCTCCTCCTGGTCACCTGTCAGACACTAAGCAACCAGCTCACAGTTACAGCTGCTTGCAATATCCCACAGTTACATGATCACATTTTAACAACTGCAGCATTTACTTAACGACTGCCTCAAAAAAAATCAGGTCAGTCACATGGGTGATCTGCTTTACCATCATCATGATGTGCAGCCATGATGGATTGGCTCTATAATAGTTGTAAGTCAAAGACTATCTGTAGTGGAGATTTTGAATAGGGACATGGTATCCACTGGACGAATTTCATTTATCAGTAGAACTAAATAAAACTACTGTTGTGCTTTAACTTCCTGTTGCTATCTGGCTTTACAATATCACAACAGGAGTTAATCGCAATGATGCATAAGTAAAACTGTCACCCATGAGTAGAAACGAACGTGTTATGAAGGCTTCAAGAGTTATCTTTTTAAAATTGGGTGAAGTTTAATGTTAATCACAGTGCTTGAAATGCCAACCGTGATTTGTGAATTTGAAAAGGATTGCTTGTTCCAAAACCTTATTGAAGCTTAGGCTGTATATTATAGCTTTAGTAATATTTAATATTTTTTTTGGTCCTATTTCCATAATTAGAAGAAAAACACATGATGTTGGAAGCATAAATCAGCATGTAATCAATAATGATGAGCATGTTTAAAAATACATTAGCAATTGATTAGGCCATCTTAAGCAATAAAACAAGAATTGATCTGAAAATAAATATATCCCTGCCAGGAAAATTATCAAGGGGGATGTTAACCCTCCCGCTGCTGAACATTCTTAAATCCTTTATCAAATAAATTCATATTATGCAGTCAGCCACCAATCCTGTACTTAATTTGTCATACAACTCCTGAATGATGAATGGAAATATAGAATTTCAAAATACTGTAGAACAAGAATAGATGGACATTTTTGTGGTATAAAATAAACAAGTAGTATTCTCGCCATTCAATTAAGATTCACTGGGAAACCCTAACAAAAGAAATAGCTATCTTAATATATTTGTATGATAAACAAGGGTCAAGATATAGCTAGCCATTCTCCAAAATTATGTAACCTAAACTATTCGTTTCTGCAAAAAGCCTGTTCACACTGGTTCTGTGAGAATCTTTCTTGGTCAAAATTTGCTGTAATAGGCTTGATATAGATCATGCAAAATATCATCATCATCATCATCATCATCATCATCATCATCATCATCATCATCATCATCATCATCATCATCATCATCATCATTTTAACTATTGTCTATCCATTGCAGGATGAAGGCCTCTTCCACTTGTTTCCAACCAATATGGCCCTGAGCTTTCTTTTGCCAATTGGACTTGCTGATGTCCTGGTTCCATCTTGTTTTAGGTCTCTTTTGTGGATGCTTTTTAATCAACTGGGATCTGTTCTATGACTGCCTTAGTCCACCTGCCACCAGTTCTTCTTGCTATGTGACCAGCCCATTTCCATTTCAATTCCTTTACTCTCTTGATGATATTGTATATTTTCGTCTGTTCTTCTAATCCACATGAGATCTTTCTATCCTGTCTTTTAATGCTGAGTGTATATCTTTCCATGGCTCTTTGCGCCACTTGTAGCTTTTGCACTGATTGTGAGGTTAGTGTCCATGTTTCACTGGCATACATTAGAGCAGGTAGCAGTACATACATGTCTTTCTGAAATGTATGCAATACCTTAATTTTATTTATTAAATTGACCTCCACTTTGGGGGAGGTGGGTGGTTAAGAAGAGTGAAATATAAATAAAGAAGCAAGCAAGCAAGCAAGCAAGCCAACAAACAAGCAAGCCAACCTCCTTAGTATTCAGAAAAATCAACAGAAATCAATTTTGTCACCATTTGGTTTGAATAGAAATTCCCTGGACTGATGGACTGATAATGAGCCATTAAGTCAGGCTTGACTCTTAGCTACCACATAGGTGATGGACATCCTTCTCTGGGATCATCTGACCAATGTATCCTTTCAGGTCTCCCAATAATGTACCATTTCCATTGTAATTAAGTCAATTCACCTTACTGCTAATTAGTCTCTTCTTTTTCCTTCATCTTTCCCAGCATTATTGATTCCTCAGTGGAGCTTTGGTAGGATAATTTAAGCACAATCATTTGTATTCAAGTGAGAACTCTGGTTTGGTTTGTTTTATGATCTGTTTGCTTGCTTTCTTGGCTATCCATGTAAGGAGGGGAGCTCTTCCTGGCTTTTTGACTATTAATTGTGTTTTCGGGAATCTATATACTGCTAAAACTCTCATCATGACTTTTAACTGAGTAACAGGGTCGTGTGACTTTCATTTTCAATGTTCCATGATAGTTTCCCAGCCAGTCTTGCAATCCCTTGCTCCCTTCCCCCACACCAGCAGAAGCCATTTATCTGCCTATTGGGAAAGGAGGGAGGTGCCACCTAACAGATTCCCACAAGAAAACTCAATGGGGAATATGGCAAGAAGTTAAATGTCACTTCTGTTCATTGATAGCCTTTAGCATATCGATTCAAGGTTGGAAACTTTTGAGTTCAAGGATCTTTTGGAAAATATCTCTTGTTTTCTGTGCCTGGTTTCATTACCAATGTGTTTGAAGCACTGTTTTGTGTCTAATCTAGCAGCTCTCTAAAAGAAAAAAATAAGTTCCTCTCTGAGATATTTGTTTTTCTTCCTTTGCCTTTCCTTCTCCTCTTGGCAATTTCCATCACTACTTCTGACATCTAATTTGGTTTCTTCCGTTTCTCAATCTTGGCAGTTTCTTTTCTCATTCATCCTTAACTGCTTCTTTGATTTCATTCCATAGTTCCTCTGGTTTCTTATCAATAAAATTCACACATCAAAGTGATTCCTAGTGTTCTCCTTGAACATTTGGTGTGTAACTTCAAGTAATGTTGTGGAAACTGGATAGGGGTTTTTTTGCCTCTGCTTTAGCTTAATTTGGAACTAGCATGTGAACAATTTATGATGTGTTGCCCAGTCAGCCTTGGCTTCTTTCCCAGCCTTCTGTATTTTCTTTCCACCTTCACTACCATGGTAGCCAAGATTCAATTGCTTGCGGAATTTCAACCTTGGAAAAAGAGGACTAAAAAACATGAAGAAAATCTCCCCTGTGCAGATGTTCATTTTTCAACTTGTGATGGTGTTGTGATGATGTTTTCAACTTCTTCAACTTGTGATGGTGTTGTGATGGAAGGAAAGGAGTTAGTAACATATTTCTATTCACTTGCAGTAATAGTCACATGATGACTGAAATAACATGTTAGAAATGATGTGACAAATGTGATACTCAGCATCAAGGAATGTGAAAAACCTCATGAAAGTATAGAAATATTTGTTTAAGATCTTGGAACTCTTTAAGAATTTTCTGGTAATATCTTGATGTGTTGTCTATGGAGATTCTCAGTCATCCAGATCATGGTTGTCAGAGCTGAAGAAGCTTCTTGGATGAGAAGTGAAATGTCTTCAAAGAGAAATAAGAAAGTCCAGTTGCTTCTTGAAAAAGCACCTTTGGGACGACCTTGACATGTTCTAGCCATCTACAGTCTAATAGGTCATCATTCCGAAAACGTTGATATCCATTATAATTCTTGATAATATGTTAAATTAATGGCAGAAATATTAACTAGTAATATGTGTATTTGTCATTCTACAAAAAAATAAAAAACAACATTCCCTCAAGTGGCCTATAACCCAATAAGCAAGGAGATTAAATAAGGGGGAAATGTGAAATCTCTGAAGCTCAAAATATCTGACCCAAAATATCTGACCCAAAATTCAGAATTGAGCTTCTCTTTAATATTTCTGGTTGTTTTTTTAAAAAATCTAATTCAATTAGAACTGGACAATTTTAAATGGATTATGGATTGTGTCCTTCCTTCAAGGAGCTCAAAACAATTATTCATTTTTCTCCCATTACTTCCCATTCCATTTTCAAAAGAGCTCTATTCAATGTATTAAACAGAATAAGGGGCTGATACATGTTTTCGGATGAGTTTTATAATGAAGGACTACTACTCCATATTGGGAATTGAAAGACAATTTCAATGTTTCATTTTGGCTCTTTTTGGATCTCTATCTCACTGTGATAAAAGTGTACATGAAGGCTACTTTTTCCAGAAGCCAAGTTAGTCTTTTGCAGCAAAAATGACACAAAAGTCTTGCATTGTTTCTCAAAAGAATGGCAGATTTATTGTCACATAAGCTTTTGTGGGTCACAAAATGCTTCATCCTTTCGACTGTGATCCCTAAAAGCTTAGATGATCATAAATGTGTTGATTAAGCTTTAACGTACTATGTGAATCGTTGATATTTTGTGCTGTGGATCAGTTAGAAAGATCAGGGTTTTATCATCATGTTTTATATGGTGAATTCTGACAACCATTTATTTCCCACCAATCAATTAATGTTGCAACAATTCAGCCTTGAGAATCAAGGAGATTGGAGCTGTCCAAATGCTTTAAGATAAATAGGGTCTGTCATGATGATGCTAAGTCCATTATTCAATTCCAAACAGATGATGACTAAGAAACAATAACAAAAACAAAATGCAAGTGTCAGCAAGAGAAATACTTTTGTTCATTCATTCATAACATTCTACCTATTATAATATTACATTGCTGAGTGTGTGTCTGTGTGTGTATGTATATGTGTTGTGGCCTGTCAGCCACTGGCCCCTCCAGCAGCTGAATCAGATGAAGAGGCGGCGTGGGAGTCAGGGGCAGCATCGGGGAAAGAGGGAATGGAGCTGGCAGAGAGAGAGAGAGGCAGAGGCGGAGTCTGGGCCATCCGTCATCCCTCAGATGGAGTGTGAACAGCCCCCAGGTCTGGAGGTGGCTGATGAGGAAGAGGAGGAACAGCTGGGTCCAGTGCCTGATGCGCGGATGCATACAAGGCAGAGGAGAGGAGAGCTGTGGAAATCCGTGGGCCGGTCCTTGGGATGCAAGAGCCACCGCTGCTAGCGAAGCCCCTCCCTAGCTCTGGGGATAAAAGGAAGGGGGCGGAGATGAATAGATGTGGCAGACAACTCTTCATCTTCTGGACGGATGGACTTGTTCGTCCGTGTTGAGAGAGAAACTTTTTGCCGGGGTTGCTGGCGCTCCTACTGAAGGAATCTCTGAATTCACTTCAGAGGGTTTGTCATGTTTGGGGAGCTGGGCCAGAACATGTGTATGTGTATGTGCAAGTGAATGTGTATATTCGAGTTCATTTAGTGACCCTTCAAAGTTAAAATGACACTAAAAAAAATGACTTATGACCATTTTTCACACTTGCGACTGTAGCAATATCCCCATTGTCCCCAATTGATCCAAATCCAGATGCTTGGCAATAGGTTCAGCTTTAGGATCATTGCAGAATCCCATGTCATGTGACCCCCCTTTTGCAACATTCTGTCAAGCAAAGTCACTGGGGAAGCCAGATTCACTTAATAACCCTGTTGCTAACTTAACAACTGCAGTGATTCACTTAACAACTGTGGACAAATGGTTGTAAATTAGGGCATAATTCATTTAAAAATGTTTCACTTAGCAACAGAAATGTTGGGCTCAGTTGTGGTCTTAAGTTTAGGACTACCTGTGTGTGTGTGTATTTGTGTGTTTGTGTATGTCTTAAACTGTGCTACACATATTGTATTATTATAGTTGCAACAACACCAATAATCATATTCAGTATAAACTCTTCAAATAAAATTAAGTATGATCTTTGTGTGTGTGAGAGAGGGGGGAGGGAGAGAGGGGGA
>JANHFL010004783.1:237781-250155 GCA_032468155.1 Oxyrhabdium leporinum
CACCTACAGACTAATTCACATTATAATTGCAAAGGAAAATATGAAACTGTTTTTCATTCCTGAATGTAATTAAGTTGGTGGCATTTTAGTTATTTTGCAGACAAATCAATATCATTAGATAATAAAATAGTCTCAAACAGTTCACTATTCAATTAGGGCAAAAGAAGTGACATTGAGTTGGCCATGCCCACCCAGTCACATGGCCAACTAGCCACACCTACCCAGTCACATGACCAGCCATGCCCACCCAGTCAGTCATTAGGGCAGAGAACCTGTTGCTAAAAAATTTGAAGCCCACCCCTGCCTATGGAATAAATCTTTTTCTACCCTCAGTTATTATTTTTTCAACATTCTTTCTATTACATTTTGGAGGGTTTTCTCACTAATTAAGCAAAGTATCTTAACATCAAAGGCCCTAGAGGGAAGCTGCAGCAATATTTCATACTTTGTGCATATCTCCCCAATCTCAGATGAGATAATCTAGACAATTGCCCATATCTTGCAGCATTGCTCCTCATAGACTTTGTAATTTGCTAAATTAAAATGCATTTTAAAACATGCACTTAGTAATTTGCAGTTTACTAAAGGCATGATTGGCCAGTAATGAAGAGTGCACATTTTTATTTGCCTATCAGAATACATGAATTTCTGTGAACGTTGTTAAATTCTATTCAATTTCAGTTTTGGTTAGAAAGAGTTTGATTTCAACTTGAGCTTGATCTTATCAATTAAAGTACCTCTACTTTTAGGTTTGTCAGTGTTTCACTGTTAACAGCAAGAGTACATTTAAAAAAAAAAAAAGTCTTTTAATCTTTCTATTGTGTATTGCCTGATTATCTGGTATCTGATTTTTCCTTTCCTTTCATCTTTGACTGTAAACAAAATGCATTGTTTATTTAGTAGCTACCTTCAACTTGGCGTTTAGTTGTGGGTTTTTCAATATCCTAATGACAAGCTCAAAAAATCAGGAGCCAAGACAGAGTTCAAAAGTACTACGAGTTTATTTCATGCTACCTATCCTGAAGAAATTTTTAAAAATGACACCAGATAAGAGTCAACAGGCTTCAAGGAGGGCTGGTCTCTTATGGGGTTATAGAGATTCCAAGCTTATGATGCACTTGACCCCGCCTTTGGGCTCTGTCCAGTGACCTCCTCCATCTAACTTATGGTGCAAACCCAGACTATTTGCTTATTTTATGCATGATACACTGTGTAAACCTGGAAAATTGGTTAATTTGCTAATCAAATTACCTCTACATATTTTGAGTAAGATTGACTAATTGGCTGGATTCACATTACCACATGCTTAACCAGAAAGTTAACATCATACTATTGCTCTGTTCATGTAGCTTATTTTGCTCAAATAATAAGCTTTATTTTGGCTTGATATGATTAACAATTTTCTTGCCAACATTTTGGAAATGGTTTCCTAGTACCTTTTTCAACTTCTCACACTAGTTCAAATCACATTATCATTAATGCCTATTGAAATTCAAATTCTAATAACAACAACTAAACAGCTTCTGTCTACAAGAGGTTTACAGTTGAAAACAGAGGTGGGGAAAAAACAAGATCTATCAAGAGAGTTAAAGTTATAGTTGGATCAATGTATGCAAATAAACTTGTACACAAATAAAGCTTTCATTTGGGGGATGAGAATTTTAAAAATTGCCAATATAGTATTAGTAAAATGATATATCATAATTAAAATCAATGCAATTAGGCAGATAGCGATGTTGCATTGGGTCCAGATTTAGTCATTTTGAGAGTAAATAATTGAAATCAATGTGATTTAAATTATAATTAAGTGCTCCCAATGATTTCACTATGTACATTCTGCAGTTGATTAAGTCTGAATCTGCTCCATACTTATTTGCAGTTTTTACCTCTGTCACATAAATATACTAAATCATCAAATAATATCCATTAGAGTATAAGCCTTATTTTTCACATGATCGATATATTAAACCTTCTCCAGTTTGAGAAAATCTATTTTACTCTTGTTTTATAAATCTGATATAATTGCTCAAACCTAACCAAACAGCTTAATGGTAAATCTTATTTTCTCATTCTTCAAATTGTAGGAATAAATTATGCTATCGGGGTTTTTGCATAATATGCTCTTGTTGGACCAACCAAATATAGCACTTACTACTGTTTTGTGATAAGGGCTTTGGGAAATTAAATAGAAGAAGCTGAAGTTGGTGGATAAAAGGTAGGTTAGAAAGAGGAGCAAGTGCATGAAAAACAGGGATGAAGAGATAATATGGGAAGATATCAAAAATTTTAAAGTGCCATTATTTCAAACATTAATTTTGAATTAGTTCAATTGTTCTCCTTCCATCTGATGAAAAATATTATTGTTTTGTTTTGTTTTAAGTAACTTAAGAAGAAAACTCCACTGAGATTCATACACTTGGAGTGTGGAGCAACTCTTCCCATGTGTCTTTTTAAGATTTAAAGATGGGGAGCAGTCAGCAAGGCTGTAGAGCAATAAATAGATTTATAGCAGCAATAGCAATAGAAATAACACTTAACATGTATACTGCCCCATAGTACTTTATAGCACTCGGTGGGTGGTTTACAATATAAGCATTATTTGCATATTACCTCCAACATTCTGGGTCGTTATTTTATGAGTCAACCTTGAGCCCTGTCTGGATCAAACTCCAGGCTGTGGGGAGAGTTCGCCTGCAATACTGCACTTTAACCACTGTGTCATCATGGCGCCTAGTATTCTCCAGAGAGAATAATAATATTAATAACTGCTATGGTTATTTGGTCAGACTAGTAAGTAGTAGATAGCCTGACTCTGTCTGCAGAGGCTGCAAGGGATTTGGGATGCCAAACCACAAGAGCATGAATTCTAGCAAGATAAGACCACATCTAGAGTACTGCATCCAGTTTTGGTCACCACAGTATAAAAAAAGATGTTGAGACTCTAGAAAAACTGCAGAGAACAGCAACCAAGATAATAAGGGGACTGGAGGCTGAAACATACGATGAATGGTTGCAGGGACTGGGCTTGGTCAGTCTAGTGAAGAGAAGGACCAGGGGAGACATGATAGCAGTGTTCCTATATTTGAGAAGCTGCCACAGAGAGGACAGGGGGTCAAGCTATTTTCCAAAACACCAAAAAGCCAGACAAGGAATAATGGATGGAAACTGAACAAAGAGAGATTCAACCTGGAAATAAGGAGAAATTTTCTGACAGTAAGAACAATCAACCTATGGAACCGAAGTTGCCTTCAGAAGTTGTGAGAGTTTCATCACTGGAAGCTTTCAAGAAGAGACTGGACTGCCATTTGCCAAAAATGGTATAGGGTCTCCTGCTTAGAGGCGGGAGGTTGGACTAGGTGACCTACAAGGTCCCTTCCAACTCTGATAATCTGTAATCTGTAATTGGTAATGTTGTTTCAGTGGAAGTTCCATCTATTGGTCTAGCTGGGGGTGACCCTCCCCTAAAGAGTTATTGTAATATATGGGAGAACTTCTGAATTCTCAGCTCCTGTGAGATTATCTGCCAGTGGCATCCATGTTTCAACCAAGAGGTGCTGAAAACAATGATTTATGCCTTTGTTCATCTCTCACTTAATGCTGTAATTCTTTGTAGGTAAGGTTCACCCCCAGAAACATATTTATCCCACATCAACATCTTCTATTTGCAAACCAAGGAGAAAGGACCACAAAGGTGAAATATTTTCATGTACCACAGGTTTTCAAGGGGTTATAAAAACATTCGCTTTTTAGTCATTTAATCCATACAAATTAAGTAAGTAGCTCAGCCAAGGAAAGAACTACAAAGGAAAGATGAGGAATACAGATATCCACTGTGAAAGAAGAATCAGCCCAAGGAGAAACATCTACAAAATGTAGGATTTGGTTTGCAAGAACAGATGCATGCAACTCCAGCAAAAATCCTTCACTTACAGATTGTATGATAAAAAAACAGCATTAGTGGCTAACCTTAATTGTAGTTTGAAGGTCAAAGTAACCATTTTTGACTTTCACATTTTGTCTAGAATACTTTGCAAAATGTGGAGAATTCTCTTTTCCCCTATTTTTTTCTTTCCATTTCCCAAAACCTAGAAATATGCACCCAAATACACACAGGCATTTTGAAATCAAAGTCTTCTAAAAATCATTTTTATAAGTGACCTTAATTAAAGCTCTAGAGCTTTAGAGTCTAAACCGTTATAGTTTTACCTATCTCTACTTTACAGTGAAGCTGTTTAAATTTAGTTTTGTTTATCCTCAAGATATTTAAGGCTGCCCAGTGATTCCGAATGGCCTAGAAAAGCAAAAAAAAAAAAAAAACAACAATAAAAAAGAAAAAGAAAAAATAATTTTAAAAGAATAAAAATAATAATAAAATACAATATAAAATATAATACAAAGTGGTGACCTTAAGCTTCTGGCACCTAAGAGAACATAATTATGAAATAATTAAGGAAGTTGTTTAAATTTCATGCTGTATCCCACAATTCCCAGGCAATTTTGGGGGGAATTATATCAACAGTGGCCTGTTTACTCCCCCAACCCATCAATTCTAAAGGGGGGTGCCGCTTACAGCACAATGGTGTGACACCACTTTTGTCATTGGCATGAAAGCATAAGATTCTGCAGACACCTCAATTTGTCATTTTGGCCCCCGGGATCCAGTCCAAAAGGGCACTATTTTTTTTCCATTTGCCCTTTCCGATGGACTAGCTTTGTGAAAAACTTGAAAATGCATAACTTAATTCTCTAAAACCAAGTCAACAACTATTGTATACTGAAGTAAACAAATTAAAGACATTTATGACTATTCCCCTATATTTAATGATTTCGCACATTAACATTAAAACCCGGTACTCATTTTGAAAGGGCAGGGAGCCAGGACACAAAGTTTGGAGGGAAATAAGTAACCTTACATTTCAGATTTACTCTTGTATGCATGTCATAAAAGATACCTTTTCTTTTTTTTCTCCATGCTGTCAGAAGAATGACATATTCTCAGCAACATCAGTAGGTAATATCCTGAGGTTAGGAAGTTTTGCACCCACCATGTGATTTCGATTAAAGGTCTCATCCTTATTGGCCAGCGTTCACACTGGTCGGAGCATGTGAGAATTTTGCTCATCTAACAGACTTCAGGAAGCCTATATAGGATAACTAAAGTGAGAAAAATACTATTCATTAATTTCATCATTGTCCTTTGTAGCTGAAATACCAGTTTGGATTGTAATATCAGCTCACTGTGCACTGAATACTGCTTTTGCTATAATTTGTGGCATAAATGTGTACCCAAAAAATAAAGATTCCTAATGTTCATATGGAACTGAAGCCCGTATCTTCTAATCATAAGCATGTGCATCAATAATAAGACTGTGCATCTCCTAAGTGGTGCACCATGGTGGTACAGTGGTTAAAGTGCAGTATTGCAGGCAAACTCTGCCCATAGCCTGGAGTTCGATCCTGATGGGGCTCAGGGATGACTCAGCCTTCCACCTTTCTGAGGTGAGTATAATGAGGGCCTAGACTGTTGTGAGCAATATGCTGACATTGTAAACTGCTAAGAGAGTGCTGGAAAGCACTGTGGAGCATCACGTAAGCCAGGCCTTTCAAACTGGTGGCCTGAAGGCTGGATATACCCACTCCGGCTCTGCAAAAGCAAAAAAACATTCTGATGCATCGTGATACGGACCGATACATTCAGGTTTGACACCCATGATATAAGTTATTGCTAAGTGAAAATTTGTCAATGAGTTATTCAGGATACTATATATCTTTCCAACATAGATTATTTTTCATTGAAGTGGTTTCTTTAAGAAGTATGCCCTGCAGTTAAAAATAAACAAATAAAAACCAAACTACCAGCCAGGATCACCCAAGTTAGTAGGTTAATATAAATTTGCCAGAGATGGTAAGCTAGCAAATCGTTAACTCCCTACTGGTAGAGAGCACCAGATAACTGTAGATTGATGGCAAGGACACTTTGTCTGGATCACTGAGTGGGCTAATTTCTATATTTAGTTGCAGATTTATAGTTGTTTTTAATGCAAGGACGGGACAGTGAATTGTTAAGGTCAGAATTTATTTTATGTTTTTAATAGCAATTGGAAGTGGACTGTTGAATGCTTTCCAGAAATTGCAGGGGGGGCGGGGGGGATAGCTGAATTGCACAATGGTGCAATGTGATTTCAGCTTCTGAAGAGAGGAAAAGGAATTACAGCTTGAAAAAACAACCATCCTCAATGCGATGCCCTCTGAATGTATGAAATTTTAGTTCCCAGAATCCTGTTGGGAAATGCCCAAACAAGAAGGGAGGAGGATCAAGTAGGGAATTAGCCTTGAATCCTCGCACAACCATAAGAGACCTAGGAGTGATCTACATGGAACCTCATCTATTTGTTCTCGAGGAAAGATAAGCAATCTGGGGAGATTCCTGTATTATAGGCAGAATACAAGAAAGTAGTTAGCTTGAACTCTATGCACGTGGATCTGGTTGCTTGCACCTGACAAATCCCAAGTCAGTGCAGCTTATGGCCAATTCTAATATTTAAGGGATTAGAAGAAAATCTTAAACATAAAATTAATCACTTCATTAATGGTGTTTAATTTCATTGTAGTTCTTTCAAACAAAGTTAAAGTTACTTCTATTCTTGCTGAGATGCAGCCATTGGTGCAACATTCAAAAGCCAGGAGCAGCCCCAATCTTGGGAAAGTTTAAGCAGTTGGATTTGCAAACTGTTCATAAGATATACTTCTCCAGTGGGATGGTTTGACTTGGGAATGGGTTGACTCTAGTATTCCAGGACTGTCTGAACTAGTCTACTTCTGGAATGCTCAGGGGTCTCTTTCTGAAGTTATAACCATCTGCTTCAAAGTTGGAACGTTTTGAGATAGCTCAGTTTGTGCAGTCCTATTGAGCATCCCTGTTCTAATGCTGTTGAATATATTAATTTGCAGTGTAAATCTGGGGTAGCAGATTATTGGACTCCAGATGTTCCCAAGTTATAACTCTAAGCATCTTGAGGCATCATAGTCAATGTTGAAGCAGTTGTAATACTCTAGGAATATACACTAGGAAACCACGGGTCACCTGTCCTAAGCAAAGTTGTGGCTATTGAGACACCATTCATGTTCTATCATTGATGTACAGCCATATTATTTACCTTCTTCTATCCATCTAATATTATTAAAGCCATCAGAGAAATGAGTTGGTCTTAGAACTAGAAGTCACAGCTTCCATACATACACATATACATACTTAAATGCACACCCATGTATATAGGAGCTTAAAGTAATCCAACTAAATATAAAAAATAAGTATTTCCATTAATCAAGATTCCAACTGAAAGGAACCTTCGCAATCTCCCTTCTCTGTGGCTTGTGAGAAAACAAGATTTCCATTTAAAGCAGCTTATAAGTGTGGTACACACCAATAGAAATATAATCATTTGAGCTTGATTGTATGCCTTTGAAGGATAGGCAGTTGTGGAAAGAAATGAACACATTCCTACAATCCTATTTCCTAAGCTTCAAACTTGGGGGCACAATGTGTTTATGATCCTGAGTCAGAAGACCATTGAGAGTTCAATGACTCACTTCAAAACCTGGGAGTGAGCTGGATGACAGAATAAGCTCCAGTCAATTTGTTCCAGCTCCTATAGTGGAAAAATGCAAATGCAAGTAGATAAATAGGTACCACTTTAGTGGGAAAATACCGGAGACTTGCAAAGAGCCTCCTCAGGTATCTCCAGGGCCATGGTGATATCACCAGCTAATCCTTTCAACCCAGAAGTGCCTTGTTTGGTGCTTCTGACATGAACATAGTAGTAATAATAGCTGCAGTCATTTTTGCTGAAGAAATCACACAGAAAATGCCATTCATAAGGAAACAAAGAGAATGTGCCATCCATGTGCATATTACTAGGAAATAAAGACACTGCCCGTATATCATCATTTGCAAAGGTGTTGTGAACCTTTTGTTGTTGTTATTGTTATTGTTGCTGTCATTGCTGTTGTTGTTTAACAAGGCCTTCATCCTCACAATTCACCAAAGCTCTATCACCAAACAAGAGCTTGATCCAGTCAGGGTTTCATTTTAAAATGTGGTTGAGACAAAGCTGTGTTGTCTGGATTAAGAATACTTTTCAATAAAAGGCTTTTGTGTTGTTTATAACAGGAAGGGATGGATATATAAATATTTTTCATTACCACCGCAGCACAGTGCAAAATGTATTTGAAGCCCAAGAAATAGCAGATCCTGGAACAGAGACTTAAGTAGATTTCCTATTCAGTGAACAGATAAATGAAGCCAGAGAGAAGTATTAGAGGAAAATACCTCTTTGAATGCTACTCGTGATACCCTCCAAAAGAAATAGTCTATCATGGGTACTCACTGTCAGATCCAGTTCCAAACTGAGATATAGCTCCCCATTTCTTCTGTGCATTGGATTTATTTATTTATTGTGTGTATTTTTACTTTTTAGGGCAGGTAGTGGAAGCTTTTTAAGTGGTTCACAAATTGAACATAACACCATCAAATGCAGGAACATTTTTTTAAAGTGAAAAACTAGAAACTAGATGTGCTGGGGGGGGGAGGGATAAAAGTTCTGGGAAGGAAAATGATCTCACCTTGCTAAGGATCTTCATCAGTGCTAGCCATATTAAATAAATTACAACAATTTGCTAAATATCGTGTTGAGATAGTTCTACTCTCCTTTACTCGTTTTTGAAAAATAGTATGTAATAGGTTAATGGAAAGGATTTTTTAAAAAGATTCCCATTGTTCATTGATACCCCAAATATTTGTTTTTTATCAAGTCTTTAAAAATTTGAATCCTAGATCTCTGAAAGAAGAATGATCATAAGACATGCACCATGTAAAAATTCATCCTACTATTTACTTTCAAGGTAAGCAACACTATGCTAAACAAAGAATGTGAGTGAGAAATAAGGAGAAAGAAAAGCATAGCTAAAGCTATGTGTGATTAATAAATAAATCAGTAAAAATTGCTTTATATCAATCTCAGTCCCCTCACCAACCTTCTGTTCATGCATTTATCTCCATATACCATTTAACGCTTGTATTTTGTTCATTAAACTTCTCATATCTTTGATTCTGAGGATCTGTCAGGCCCCGAACTAAGAATGACATGTATCCATTCTTCCAAGCTGAGTTCTTTATTGTTTTGCACCTATAGGACAAATATTTCCAGACTGAAGACTCTACTTTCTGCCTCTACAACATATTCTGGGAATTATTAAGAAGGGGCTGTCTTCACCCTCTTTCTCTCACACAAAATATCAGGCCTATGTTTATTCCTCTGGAATGCACCTCTTCTTTCCTAGGGATCCACCTCCCCATTACATTCCATCACAGGATCTCATCCAACCATGATTTTCTCAATTTTCCCCTTTTTTGACATCTTCGATCTTCCTTCATGTCTGCTTTGTGATTCAGTCCTCATTCAATTTTCTTTGAATATGATCAAACCACCTTGATATGCTTTTTTTCTTGTCAGTTGCATGCTTCTATGTCAGTCTGCATTCTTTCATTACTCATTCATTCTTGACTTAGCTTTCTTTTTATTACCTACACATTTCTTGAATATTTCATTCACACTGCGTTCAACTTTTATGTTTCTCTTGAAACACCCAATTCTATCTTCCACATTAAAAAACTGGCAGGTGTACCCTCTGATATAGAGCAATTTTTACTTATTTTAATGAAGATTCATTCTTTGCAACGGAGCAGATGCTATCCATTATCTTTCTACCAACATTTGCATGTCTTATTTTTTTTCCTCTTAATTTTTTTCCCTTATCTTTAGTAAATCTTTTCCTTAGCTACACCAATTCATAGACTTGACTGTAGTTCTTCTTGCTAGTGTTTTGTTCTTAGCAACAGTTCACTCCATTTTCCTCCTCAAAAACACTTGCCGTGATTTTTGATATGTTAATTTTCAAATCTACAACCATAACAGCTCTTGAACATCCTTTATGAATATACCTATTAAGCATCCAAATGGACACTACACATTCTTGCCTTATTACCTGTTCAGTATTGAACAATTTGATAAACCCTTCATTTACTTTCACATATATTTTATTTCCATCAAGCACCTCTTTTATCCATTTAATCAATCAACCTTCAACTCCATTCTCAGGCAAAACATTTCATAATTCAGTCCAATTCATACAATTTTTCTTAAGTGGCTTCCACATTTTCTTTCTTACCACCTACTTTTCATTTATTTTCTATGAATTTAATCTTCTAGGACTTTTTAAATGTATGACTCATAGTATATCTTCCTGCAATCATTCTTCTTTCACTTCAATTTTTTTCCTTTCCTTCTCATTTTTTTTTCTTAAGAAAAATATGGTAAAAATATATAACTACCATATTAGTTGCTAGACACGTACATGCGATCATAAAATATTTTAATATAAGAAAAGATTTTGCTGTTGGAAGCTTCTTAAAGACAATGGAAAACATCATTATATCTGTCACAGAAAAAGCTTTTGTTCTTTCCAAGAAGAGCCATTGAGAGATATTGACATTTCAAATTACATTAATTTTTGCATTCTCTTAATACTTTTGACTGTGTGTTAAAAATCCATTCTGGAGCAAATATATCTTTGTATCCCACGTGTATTGGTATACCGTAAATATCTCCTGGCTGGTAGAGTTTGGGCAAAAGTACATTGGCTTGTTGTAATTTATCTCTTAATAGAAGTGATAAGTTGTATGCAACAGTATAAAAAATTGTGGAATAAAACTGGATTATGGTTTAATTTCTGGCATGCTGAGCAAATAGGCCAAAGTGATTAGAGGTGTATATCAGAGGTGTAGAATATTATTTGTTATTTATTACATTTTTATGCTGCTGCTAAGGTGACTCTGGGTGACTTAAACAGCATTTAACTTATATCATAGAATACTTCTGTCAGTATAATTACCTAACCTGACCAATTTTTAATTGGTTGATATAATTGCCACATTGGAAGACTTAATTTGTCTAGAAGAGGAAACCTCCAATGGCCACTTCGTGTTCTAGTTCAATAATAAATAAGCAAGTTATTTTTTTATACTTTGGAACAATGAAAAAAAAATCATGTTTCTTCACTCAGCTACAGTTTGGCAATGCAAAACCCAAGATTATTTTTTTTCTTCATTTAATTGAATAAGTCAGTCCTCTTTTTCTCTCTCTCTCTCCTTCCCCTCTTTTCCTTATTGAAGAGCAACCATCTTCTAATTTGAAACTTAGCGGAAACATTTTAGATACTCGGCTCAGTATAGCCAGATTCCAAAGGAGAAGCTCAGTGTGTTTCTCTTTTGAACAGTTAATTAAGCTCCCCGAAACTGCTAAGAGAATAGCTGTGGGAAAGGAGTTTAAGAGCTTATTCCTAACTGCATTAAGAGCTCCTGCAGTTTTCCAAAGACTTCCTTTTTGACCTCCTTTTATTTATGTGGTTATAGATGTAGACGGGGCCATTTAGGCCATCTGTACCAAACCCCTGCTCAGTGTAGGAACACAAATTGAAGCTGTACAGCCTCGAACATCTAACAAGGGGAGCCACCCCCTATCTAAGTAATTAGTTTCCCTGCCGAAGTGCTCTTACTGTTCTACATTTGTTTCTCCTCCTTTTACCAGAATCTGTATTCCTTAGATTAAAACCATTATTCTGTGTCCTGCCCTCTAGGACAATATAAATTGGTTACATCCTTCTCTGTGAAACCCCTTCAGCTTCTTAAAAAAGGAGTATCATATTTTCCCTACTGCTGCTGTCCTACCTATATTTAATGCTAAAAACATCTGCTTCCCTCAATCTCTTTTCACAATACTTAGATCAGAAATGAGTGGCCTGATCTTCTATGTTGTCTTTCTCTGAATTCTTCTTAAGAACTGGGGAACAGAAAAGGACACAGCTAACCTTAGAAGAACTGAAGGGGTTCTTCTAAAGTTAGCTATTGCATGAAAACCGAAGTTGTCAAGTCAATATAATCCCAGGCATGTCTCCTGTTAATGAAGTCCCAGTGGCACCCAAACAAATCCCAACAGAGCAAAAATATCACTGTAGATATATACCGCATATAATGCACAGTGTCACTGGTGTCCTCATCACGCACCATGTAGGAAGGGCTCATAAAGAGTGTGTCAATTTAATGCCATTTTAATGCTGTGGCATTAACAAGGTTGTTGAATACCTGTGGAGCGGTGTCACTTCCCTGGCAATCTGCTTTTCTGTTAGGAATGTATGTCAATATGAACACAGTATATTAACACATGACTTGTTCCAGAATAGAATAATAGAATAGAATAGAATAGAATAGAATAGAATAGAATAGAATAGAATAGAATAGAATAGAATAGAATAGAATA
>JANHFL010004783.1:347913-362035 GCA_032468155.1 Oxyrhabdium leporinum
AGCGGTGAGCAGGCGGGCAGGGGTGGGGCCAGCCAGAGGTGATATTTGCCGGTTCTCCGAACCAATCAAAATTTTCCCTGCCGGTTCGCCTGAACCGGTGCGAACCGGCTAGATTTCACCTCTGGTAGGGACACGACAGTTTTCCAGGTGAAGAAAAATATGAGTTTGACTTCAGGCGATACGATATTGACATTTCAGTGCTTCTGGTTCTTTTTTTAAAAAAGTGTACGCTCGCAGAAACATGGAGCAGGTCTTGCTACCATTTTAATAACTTCATTTTTCCAGATAAGTGTTCCTCTCCGTGAGAAATATTTAATTAATCAAAGTTTTCTTTGTTTTGATTTTTAAAAAAATGCTTTTCCCTCCCACCACCCCCTCTCTATGCTTTCTGTTGCTTTGCCCTGATGCACAGAGACAATATGGTGAGTCCTCGACTTACGATAGTTTGCTTAGTGACCATTCGAAGTCACAACGGCACTGAAAAATAAGCGACTTGTGACCATCATTCACACTTATGACCATTGCAGCATCCCCACGGTCAGGTAATTTACATTCGGATGCTTGAGCACTGACTCGCATTATGACGGTTGCAGTGTCTTGGGGGGGGGTGTCACGCGATCCCCTTTTGCGACCTTCCGGCAAACAAACTCAATGCGGAAGCCAGATTCGCTTAACAACCGTGCGACTTAATTTAACAACCACAGTGGTTCACTTAACCGATCTGGCAAGGAAGGTTTGGTAAAATGGGGCAAGGCTCCCTTCACACCTTTCTCACTTAACCACATAAATGTTGGGCTCAGTTGTGGTCATAAGTCGAGGACTAGCAGTAAATGTTCAGAAGTGACACTGATGACTGTCGAGGAATTGCGCAGCAACTGTAGTTTTATATAAATAAAACATATTTATAAATAAATGTTATATATGTGTGTCTGTGTGTATGTATGTATATGTACGTATATGTGTTATGTGATATAATGTGATGTGATGTTATATCATGTCATGTCATGTTATGTCATATTTTTTTACGTTATGTATATGTTATGTTATGATAGAACATATTATATTATATTATATTATATTATATTATATTATATTACATTACATTACATTACATTACATTACATTATATTATATTATATATTATCATATTATATATTATATTATATATTATTATATATTATATTATGTTATGTTATGTTATGTTATGCTATGTTATGTTATGCTATGTTATGTTATGTTATGTTATATATTATATATTATTGCATTATATATTATTATATTATATATTATTATATTATATGTTATGTTATGTTATATATTATATATTATTGCATTATAGATTATTATATTATATATTGTTATGTTATGTTATGTTATACTATGTTATATTGTTTTATAATCATATTAATATAACATATTTATTATGATATAGTCCACAATATTGTATGAGGTTTTGGTGCTTAATATTGTGGGCAAAACCACGTCTGATTCCTTTACGGTTCAGGCTACAGCAAAGCCTCATTTTAACGGACAACTTGGAACAAACAGGTTATTATTTCCCAAAATCAGTAAATCAAAGAATGCATCATCACCACCGCCACCAATCGTAGCACAGATTGCCTCACGCATGAGCCAGCGCCCTGCAACCGATCAACGACAACGGTGTGCATTTATTGCTCCAGCGACCGAATTTCATGCCCTAACCGTGACAGTTGGATATTAATTTTGGAGTCACATTGGAGGGAGACTTTCTGGGCTGCAAAAGAGAGGAGGAGAAGTAGACCCACTTTGCCATGACCTCGGTTGACCTCTTTGCTCTTGAATTCATCCCAACTGCTGCCAAGATATGCTTTTAAGCACTTACGTAAGGATGGCTGATTTACAGAATAGCCTTTTAATATCGTTTGATGTCCAAGCCGGAGGGATAAAACAAAATCTATTGAACTGCGACTCTAAAGGCTGTGGAATAGGTGGGACTAGTTTTCATCAAAAAAAGCTCGAAAGCTTGCTGGAAGGAGAAAGGGGGTTATAAGGAGTCCTCAGCTTGCAGCAGTTCATTTAGTGACCGTTCACAGTTGCAACGGCACCGGAAAAAAAAGCCGCCTGACCGGTTTTCACACTTATGACTTTTGAAGCATCCCCCTGGCCACGCGCTCAACATTCAGACGCTTGGCAACTGACTCACACTGCAGGGATTCACTTAAGCACCGTGGCAAGAAAGGTCGTAAAATGGAGCAAAACTCACCTAGCAACTGCCTTGCTTAGTAACGGACATTTTGGACACAGCTGTGCTTGTAAGTCGAGGACTGCCTGTAGAAGCATATCTAACTCGCAAATTTGAGGCAGTCCATCGTACATTTTGTTCGAATTTTGAATATATATATTTTTTTGAGACGTTACAAGCGCACTGGAAAAAAATGACCGATGTCCGTTTTTCACACTTACGACCCTTACAGCATCCCCATGGTCAGGTGAAGCTTGGCAAGTGGCACGTATTTATGACGGTTACAGTGTCCCGGGGTCACGTGATCCCCTTTTTGCAACCTTCTGACGAGCAGAGTCCATGGGGAAGCCAGATTCACTTAACAACCGTGCGACTGATTGAACAGCTGCAGAGATTCACTTCGCAGCTATGGCAAGAGATGTCGTAAAACGGGGCAAAACCCACTGAACCACTGCCTCGCTCAGCAAGAGAAAAAAAATGGGGTCAAAATGGAGTCTCTGGTATTGAGCCTACAATTTTACACTCCTGGGATTGGGAAACTCAGCGGTCTGAAGACCCACCATACCTGAAGGGCACCAGGTTGGAAAAGGTGGCACTACCAAGCTCTGTTTCTTATTCTGGTGAGACAGGAGGCTTCAGCTCCGTGTATTTCACCCTTTCCATTATTGGAAAGCTAAAAAGTAATTCCCGCACTGCCTTATCAACGGAAAGCCTTTCTCTGAACTCCCTAGCAATTATTCACACATGCCCACCATTAGCGCGCGAGAAAACTAAAAAGGCAGTTTGAGGGCGACTTGTAAAAATGCCCTGACATTTTCAGTAAACAGCTAATGGCGTTTCGACTTGATTTATTCCGCTTTATTTGCTGAGAGAACTGAGCTCTCTTCTTCATTGAAATGCAAGCCTAATTTTCTAGGTCGGGAACGTACTGCATCTCGATGGGGAAGAGGGGAGATCAGTTCATCTCCCCAGCCCATCCGACTCAAATTACCAAAACACACAGCGGCTCATCAGGAAGCCGAAGTCCTCAAAGGAACACAAAACTGGATGTAAACATGAACAAACGGTTGGATGTGACCAGGAGAGAATTCCAGACAGATGGAGCGAAAAGTTAAGGATGGTTGGTCATTCACACGCAGTGGGGAACCCGCTGAAGGCAGAGATGTGGCGGAGAACGGGATACGATCCCAAATAGGCCGAGTTTGTCCGTGAGATCTTCAATTAAAGACCCGCAGAGAACAGCAAAAGGATGTTTCCAGGACACACCTATGAGATGCCACCTGCTTCAGGTGCTCGCTGTGAAGCATGAGAAGGTCCTGGTACAATCAGTAAAGTTCTCTCGCCTCTCATCAAAGTCCTGATAGTGTTGGAACTGTTTAATTGGTGAAGTGCCGTCAAGCCAGTTTGCAGGAGTGGTTAAAATGCTGCCTAGAAGCCAGGAGTTCTAGTTTCGCTTTAGGCATGAAAGCCAGCTGGGTGACTTTGAGTCAATCACCAGGAGATGGTGAGTTGTAGTCCCATCTTAGGCATGAAAGCCAGCGGGTGACTTTGGGCCAAGCATCTGGACATGGTGAATTCTAGTCCAGCTTTAGGCATGAAAGCCAGCTGGGTGACTTTGAGTCAATCACCAGGAGACGGTGAGTTCTAGTCTTGCCTTAGGCATGACAGCCAGTTGAGTGACTTTGGCCCGACAAGGCCAGACAAGGAATAATGGGTGGAAACTGAACAAGGAGAGATTTAACCTAGAAATAAGGAGAAATTTTCTGACAGTGAAAACAATCAACCCATGGAACAGAAGTTGCCTTCGGAAGTTGTGGGAGCTTCATCCCTGGAAGCTTTCAAGAAGAGATTGGACTGCCATTTGTCAGAAATGGTGTAGGGTTTCCTGCTTGGGCAGGGGGTTGGACTAGAAGACTTATAAGGTCCCTTCCAACTCTATTAATCTAGTTGGGTCCATCTGCTTAACCATAGTTCTCTGAATACAAGTAGTCCTTAACTTACAATAGTTCATTTAGTGACTGTTCAAAGTTACAATAGCTCTGAAAAAAAGTGAGTTATGACTGTTTTTCACACTGGCTGTTGCAACATCTTCATGGTCCCATGATCAAAAATTCAGACTGACTCGTATTTATGACCATTGCTGTGTCCTGGGTTCATGTGATCCCAATTTGTGACAGTCAACAGGGAAGCCAGATGCACTTATCGACCATGTTACTAACTTAGCACCTGCAGTGATTCCCTTAACAACTCTCATAAGAAGGTCGTAAAACGGGGCAAAATTCACTTTAAAAAATGTCTCGCTTAGCAACAGAAATGTTTGCCGTCGTACGTCGAGGACCACCTGTATATCGCAAGGGTTTGGGTTTGCAGGTTAATCAAGTCAAAACCAAAGCAATCACATCATGTGTAGGATTGTAGAACAGGATTACAGTTTCAACACTGAATTATGGAAAAAACAAAACCAAACCAAAATAAACTGTTAGGGCGAATTTACAGATCTCTTTGTTTCGAAAGCAAGCTCAAGCCAAGGCAGATATGGGAAAGTTTACTGCACAGGCAAAGCTTTTAG
Organism: Oxyrhabdium leporinum; assembly: GCA_032468155.1. Classification (NCBI taxonomy): domain Eukaryota; kingdom Metazoa; phylum Chordata; class Lepidosauria; order Squamata; family Cyclocoridae; genus Oxyrhabdium; species Oxyrhabdium leporinum. The sequence continues at coordinate 352,707 of JANHFL010004783.1, forward strand.
CAAGAGAAAGCAAGTGAGGAAGGAATATCATGTCCTGATTGAAGGTGTGAATGCAGAGGTAACAAAAGTGCACTGGAATGCCTCTACTTTTGTTTAGGAAGCCGAAAGAAGAGTGTGCACTGCCAACGATACAAAAAGAATAAAAAAAGTAATTCACCGAATGATGGTGGATGGAACGATTTGGGGATGGGGAAACATGAAGCTGAGAAAAGAGAATTATTATTTCTCTTTCCTGGCTTGGAATAAAGAGTCCCACTGGAGTCCCCGCATTAGCATCCTTGAGTCATTAATAACAGGCTTCAGAAGATCCTTCGGCATTCATCTTAACAAATTTGGGGTTCAAACTCTTTGAGATAGGAAGGGGCTAAGCCAGGAGGTTTGAGTGACTTTACCAAACCTAGGATGAAATCTGTTTTGCAATTGCTGAAAAGTTTATTACGTTTTCTTTTATTCAGGATACTTAGGGATTTCTTTTCTGTTTACACTTGGTAAGGTTCCAATAAAGGAAAATATTTGTAGCTCAGGGTTGAAATGAGGGGGTCCTGGGTGTGTTTCTGAGCTGGGTTGTTTTCTTGCAGACATTTTATTACCCAAATTAAGTCAGTGATCATGATGATAATGATGCACTGAGGACGATTCGTTTAGTGACCATTTGAAGTCATAGCAGCATTCGAAAAAGGGACTTATGAACGTTTTTCAGACTTATAATCTTCGCAACATGGTCATGTGATTTACACTGGGATGCTTGGCGAGTGGTTCATATTTATGACGGTTGCAGTGTCCACCTTTTGCGACCTTCTGACAAGCAATGGGGAAGCCAGATTCACTTAACAACCGTATGACTAATTTAACAACTGCAGTGATTCACTTAACAATTGTGATAAGAAAAGTCCTAAAATGAGGCAAACATTTCTCATTGTGGTCGTAGGTTGAGGATTACCTAAACTGATGATGCTATCTAGTTTGGGCAATGAAACATCTTCCAGAAAGCACCTTCACTGGTAACTTTCAACTAGATGACTTTTAGTGAGGTGTCTGATAAGGCTATATTATGGCTTGGCATGGATGTATGAAATCTATACAGTGTTTTATTTCTGAGTGATCTCATTGTCTGAGATCTTGCACTTAGGTATCTTCAATTCTGAGGTCTTTAGTAAGACACTCCCGAGAATTTTATTGCTTCTGGAAAAAAAGATGCTTATGAAGAATGCTTACCGACTCACAAAATGGCTATCGTGTTGTGTTTGGTGGTCCCATAATATCAATTTACCCAAAGTGAGGATGTGTTAATTCATCTAATTCTGATCTGCATATATCCTATTAAACAGTGTTCCCCAATTGAATGTTGCCTTTGTTTGATTGATTGGTTGACTGCTCTGGGCAGATGGTCATACTTCCATAGTTCTTAGCTATTCCACATTTGCATTGTTTAAGGAAAGTTATGTGGAGTTGAAAGGCATCACGGCAGGAAATTGTTCTTTGTTTTAGAATACTGTGTGAATACACCACCTTCTCAACAAGATGTAATGGTTTAGATATAAATGCAAGAGGAATATAATGAAAGGAGAAAGACGAGTGGTAGATAGTTTTGATGAGTATCGAAAGATTATCTGGAAGTAAACTGCAGTTCATTCACTGGGGAAATGTAAGGAGCAAATAAAAACAGGACCCTAACTGAAAAAAATAAATAAATCACGGATTTGCTATATCTACATTTCTGTACTTTTGCCAGAAATGTTCTCTTTTCTCATCCTTTTAGCAAGTGCTACTAAAATGTTTGTAACTCTAGGAGATGAACCAGAAATTAAGCAATCAATAAAGGGAGTCTGTAGCTCAGGGCTGAACTGTGGAGTCCTTGGTTGTCTTTGAGCTTGCTTGTTTTCTTGCACACATTTCATTACCCAACTAGGTAACATCATCAGTGCTAGAAGGGAATGGAGTTTTCTCTCTGTTTATATACAGTAGTTTGCCCTGTCAGTGTCGGTGGAGGTATCGTTTTTTTTCCCTTGAAAATTCCTTGATTAACTGTTATTTACTGCTTGATTATTGGTCTGAACCAATAATTCCTTATTTAGGTTATTGTTTATTGCATGATTGCTTATCTGGTGTTAATCCTAGTATTTATCCCTGTATATCTGGGTGTTAAATCACTGGTAAAGAGGAGCTGTAGTCTTTTTGTTTCACTTTTTTTATTTACTCTTTTGAATGCTGTGTAAATGTTGTTTACCCCTATGTGCCTGTTGATGGCTGATTTGTCTTGAGTTGCCAAACTTCCAGGAATTCCCTAGCATTTTGGGGGTGCAAGAAACTTAATCAAAGAACTTTGAAAGAGAAAAACAACATGGTGTAATATAATTGTTGTTTCTGAGACCATGAGCCTCAGTGGCGCAGTGGTTAGAGTGCTACTTCTGCAGCCTGCCGGCTGCCTGCAATTTGGCACTTGAAATCCCACCAGACCAGGCTCAAGGTGGACTCAGCTTTCCATCCTTCTGAGGTGGGTCAAATGAGGACCCAGGTTGTTGGGGGCAAGAGGCTGACTCTGTAAACCACTTAGAGAGGGCTGTAAAGCACTGTGAAGCGGTATATAAGTCTATAAGTGTTATTGCTATTAGGAGCTCTGGTGGCGCAGTGCTTAGAATGCAATATTGCAGGCTAACTCTGCCCACTGCCAACAGTTTGATCCTGACCGGCTCAAGGTTGAGTTAGTTTTCCATCCTTCCGAGACTGGTAAAATAAGGACCCAGGTTGTTGGGGGAAATATGCTGACTCTGTAAACCACTTAGAGAGGGCTGTAAAGCACTGTGAAAGCGGTATATAAGTCTTATTGCTATTGCTGTATAATCTGTTGTGGGCTGTTCCTAAGCACATTGAACCAGGCATCCTTGGAGAAAGGTTTTTAAGAATTTTAAAGAGTGAAATTCTTTCCAAAAGCAATGTTAGGGGTTAAGACTCCTATTTGATATCTTAAAGCCCCTCCTCCCAGTACCCTGGGATGCTTTCATTCTAGACAAAAGGATGGGTGGACGGATGGATGGATGGAATGAGGCATGATAGAAGATAGAAATCAAGAACATTCAAAAACGAATCCGAACGGTTTCTCGGTGTAAACAAAAATGTATTCGTATCAAGGGGTGGGGGGCATAAAGAATAACTAGAAAACGACATTCCCCCAAATTCAAAGAAAGGGCGCAGAGCCCCACTGCATCCGAGGCTCGGATCTCTGCCTTCCGCCCTCTCATCCGAGAGCCCGAGCATCTCAGCTGAAGGCCGGAGGGGCGCCGGGGGCTCTGCCAGCGGCTTCTCGCTTGCTAACCGCCCCGCCGCCGCTTTCCTCGTCTCCGGCCGGGAAGCTCGGCGGCTCCGCGGCGAGACTCTAAGCGGCGCCGCCCGCCGCGATCTCCGGCACCTTGCCCGCCCTCCCACCGGGGGAAGAGCCGCTTCCCTGCCTCGGTTTGGGCGTCCGACGGAGCAGCGGCCGCTCGGGCGGAAAGAAGCGGGGCTGCCCCGCAGCTTGTGACCCCCGCCGCCCCCGGGGAAGGCGCTGCTCGGCTTCCCGCAGGCTGCTCCGCTCTCTACCTGTTGCTCCCCCGGGCCGGCGCCCCCAACGCGATGCTCCTGCGCTCGCCTCGCGCCCAAGCGGGGCTCTTCCTCGGAGCGCCGCTGCCTTCTCGGAGCGGGCACCAAGGCAAGCGGGAGCCCCCCCCACACACACACTCGGGAGCCGCGTCCTCCCCTTCTGCCCCGGCCCCTCCGCCCCTCCGCCCGCCCTCCTGCCTTCCTTTCCCCGCCGGCCGGCCGGGCTCTGTCTCGCCAGCGCTCCTGCCGCTGGCTCGCTCGCTCGCTCGGGGCCACCTGCCCGGCGCCTGGCAAAGCAGGTGAAAGCAAGCGGCGTCGGCTTCGGCACCGCGCATGTCCGCTTTCCCTCTCCCGGGCATGCTCATTAGCGGCGGCGGCGGCGGCGGCGGCCAAAGGCGAGGAGGCGAGTGGTCGGCGCCGCTGCCGGGGAAGCCAGCAGTGGCCGCGACGCCGGCGCGAGGCGCAGGCAGGGCTGAGGCGGCGGCGGCGGCTGCGCTCTTCGGTATCTCCGGCGCTCCCAGCCGCTCGGAGGGTTCCGCCGGCGCTGAGCCCGGGCAGGGGCGGCGGGAGGGATGCGGGCGAGCTGCGGCAGCCGCCCGGGTCGCCTCCCGAGCGATGTGGATTTATCTTCGCCTTCGGCGTAGCGGCGGCGGCAGGCGCGCACGATGCCCGGCGAGCGGAGCCGCGCGAGGTGGAGGCGGCGCTGCTCCTCCTCCTGCTGCTGCTCCAGCTGAAAGTTCCAGTGGACGGACAGGTAAGTTTGGCTCCGGCGGAGGCTGGGCAGCGGGCGGCGGGCGCCCTTTGGCGGCGCGCCCTTTTCCCGGGGTTGGGTTCCCACGACGCGCGAGGGAGAAGAAGCCGCCGCCGCCGCCGCCGCCTGAGAGACCCAGCGGCTGCCTTCGCGCCGCGCGCCCCGCTTGGCGAGCTGCGCGCGTGTGTGTGTGGCGGGCGGAGCGCCTCGGGCGAACCCAGCCCCCTTGGGCTGCTCGGCCAGTCGCCGGCTCTCCGCCAAGCCGGCCGAGGGAATGACTAGGGTGCCTACGGGTGGAAGGGGTCCGTGTGAATGGCTCTCTCCCTTTTGGGGGGGGCTGGAAGGAAGAGCTGGCAACGAGGTTGGGCTCGGAAGCGCCCGGAGGAGGAGGTAGGTGGGCGAAGCTCTGGCGAAGTGACTGGGGAGGTCCTGCAGGCTGCATTCCTACTTTTATCCCTGGTATTGTCCCTTGTGTTTGTGGGTGATGCACACCCAACAGACACACACACACACACACACGCTCGCGCACGCACACGCCCTGTGTCTGTAGCTCGGATGCGCGTGATGTAATCTTTCACGTGTAGCTGACACGAACGTTGGAACTCGACATCGGCAGCAGAGGAGAATGTGGTCTTGAGTTGGGAGGTAGGGTGGATTTTGATTCCTATTGTTGAACCTGGTGGACGTGCGTGCGTGTGCAGTTGAATGTTATGGGTCAAATGGAGGCAGGAGCTGTACGTTTGTCTGATTTCTTAGCGTGCTTGCGAATAAAAGACTGGTACCCACCCATCCACCCAGCCTTGAGATAGTTTGATGGGGTGGCATTTGGTAGATGGTAGATGTGCATCTCTGCAAAGAGAGCTGCCCCCCCAAATATATGCTACTTCTGGGTTATTTACACTTTGAAATGCTTGGGGTTTTGTTTTGTGTTCCAAAGGTTGGATACTTCTGTACATTCTTTTCAATGTGTAACAGAAGGCTGAGAAAGATCAGCTTTGTTTTTCACGATATTTCTACTCCAGATTTGGTTAAGTAACACCCAGATCTGAATACAGATACTTAGCGTACAGAAATGTGCTTTGGCCAACTGTAAACATTTCCAGCTTATAGGTTCCCTTCTAGCTGCTTCATTTTCCTTTTATTGTTCTGATAAGTGAATTAGATATTTATTTTATTTTTCAGTGCCAAACATTCTCTTTTTAAAAATCGTGTATCATGCTGTTTCAAAATACCTCGAGGGCTTGCATTCAAATAGTGGTGGTGTTTGCAATGTGCTTTAGACCTGCCCATGTTGTAGGGCGGTTGAGGTATCGATTAGCTTAGTGAGTCCCAAGTCCGTGAAGAAGTGAATTCAGGCTGACATATTTCAAACCATATTTACTTTATTGTGCTGAAGTGTGTTGCCACACAACCAGCTTCCCAGCTGACATAATCAGCGTGATAGGGTTTGGTTTTTTTTGCTTCTTTAAATTGTATCGGAGCTGGTAGGAAAGGAATTGTGACTTGCTCCCTGATAAAAGGGTAACAATGACAACTATGTCTCATCCTTTCCAGTCCTTTCCAGAGTCAACGGGAATTAGAAATTACCTTTGTAGTGACCCCTCCTTCTCTCACCTCCATCAGTGGCTACTTTCTACCTCTCTCAGATATGAATGTTGTGGTTTTATCTTTTTCTAGCAGGTTCAGTTTCTTCATTTAGCATTTCAGGAAGTAAATGTCCCCCCCCCCCCCATCTTTAAAATGCTTTTTAGCTTGGTTTTGCTGGACACTGGAGAGAGCCTCTGGATGCATTAATTGGAAATGGATGGTGATTTTCTCTGTGATGATATGGTGATAACAGAAAATGTGTGGAGGGCAACATCATAGGTGCAGAGAAGGAATCAACATTGCTGTTTGGCATCAGCAACAGAAATAGTTTTTTGTATTGATTTTTAAAGCTTTGTGGACTCGTGCCGCTCCTTTTATCAGGGCTGGCTGCCTTTTTTTTTCTTTTTTCCCTTTGTTAGTTCAGCAAAAATCTGTGTTGCAAATGATCATCTCTCACATCACAATTTGTTATTAGAGGCAGTTCTTACGCACTTGTACGAATCTTTTCTCTGTATTTTTCTTTGGCAAGCTAGGGAAAGTATTGTATGCAAACGGATTCAGTCACTAGGTGAAGATGTATTGGCTGTTTCTGGCTCCCCCCCCCCCCTCCTCTTCCTTTTGTCTCTCTGGAAATAAGTCTAAATCCTTTTTGGATTTTGTTGTACTGACTAATCTCATTATTGAGTTAAACGCAGCAGATAGTCTGCTTTCGAAGGAGTGCCTATATACGCCGAGATTGTTGAACAAAACAGCTTGTTAACCTCACACAGGAAGGTAGATGCTTGTGAGAGAACCTACTAATAAATGATAATTTTATGGCTGGAATTCAGGTTTCTCTTGCTTCCTGTGTAACACCGTGTATCTTTTCTGATGTTCAGTTTTGTGATCTCTGAGTGATATTAGGGGGAAGAAATCTCTTCTAGGTGAACTACATGCTACCTTGTGCAGCACTCATGTAGAAGCAATTGAATTTGCACCCACTTCTTCACGTAATCTCTCCCACCTCATTAGTAGCAAGTGCTTTGTTTAAGAAGGAAGTTCCAAGCATTAGTATAAAATGGGTGCAAACAGCATTCAGGGAGGGGAAATCGTGAAGCCGTGTCTTTTTTTTTTCTTTGCACTTGCTTATCTTTTTCAGTATGTGGGGGATTTTATATTTGGGAGTTTTTTTTATTTTTGCATTTCATCCTGTTACTGTTAGATTATAGGAAAAGTAGTGAGTAGTTATTTACAGAGTCTTTTGCAATTTTTCTGGGTGTAAGCATCACTGCGTGTAGTGGGACTGATTTCTGTTAATTCCATGTTATTTTTATTTATTTATCTTTACCCTGCCTTTGTTATTTTTATAAATAACTCAAGGCAGCATGCATACCTAATACTCCTTCTTCCTCCTCCTGTTTTCCCCATAACAACAACCCTGTGAGGTGGGTTGGGCTGAAAGAGAGGGACTGGCCCAAAGTCACCCAGCTGGCTTTCATACCTGAGGCAGGACTAGAACTCACCGTCTCCTGGTTTCTAGCTTGACACCTTAATTGTTTTTACCAGGTTTGCATCGAGGGAGGTAGACGGAAATTTCAACTTTTATAAAGAATTAACTAGGGTATTCATCATATTTTCATCCTGTGTGACACTGACAAGATTTAAAATTGAACTTCTCACCAACGAAGGAGGAAGAGAAATGGGTTTATGATTCGCTAAATGATCGATACATCTTGTACTAAAAAAAAAGTGTTAACTTCCAAGTCTCCCTTTAAAAGTAATGAACGAGAGAAAGGTTAAGGGTGTTGGAACTTAAGAGGGGGGAAAAAAACGTGTGCTCCTAGATTTGTTGAGTGCAGTCAACCCAGCAATGAATTTTGTGGCAGGCTTAGCAAATACACACCCTATAATTTCAAGCTTTTGTTAGAGCTTAAGGACTTTGGTCTCTGTGGCACCATGAGGGTCTTCATTATTGGTAGGGTTGGACTTGTAGGCTAATTAAAGACAGAAAATAAACACTATTTGAAGGGTTCTGATTGTCAGATGTGTGTGACTTTCCCTCCTTTGGGAGGGAGAAAGATCTCATATTCTAAACCCTTGCAATTGCTCATTTTGGCGCTATATCCTGTGTATTTAAGAATACCATTTCTGTGCTTTTCTCCTGCAGGTTGTATTTGCATCACACACCTGGGATCGTTTGTGGTTTTTCTCTCTCCCCCCCCCCCCACACACTCCCCTTTGCCATCCAGCTAGTAATTAGTGGAACAGATTGCAGAGATATGCAAATGATAGGAGATATGATTTGTGTTTTCTCTTGGAGGCTGCTCTGTTTGTACAGTGGTGATACAGTTAACTGTGAAGTTGTCATAGACAACCTTTGAACACTAAGCGGGGAGGGAAGAATCCATTTTGGAAAGGGATTTTAATTGAGGCAGAGCGACTGTCCTTCTGAAAGGTGAAACGCAAATCTTACTTGCTGTCTCTTTTTCCACCCCACCTCGTGATTTCCAGGAAGAAGACACACCATAAAGAAAATACTCTTCTTCTTCCTGTAATATACCCACAGTCTAGTTTCAGGATAAGTACTGAGGGAGATTTGTCTACTTGGGCTTGATAACCTTTTTCGGTAACCGGTCCTGTGGGCATCTTTATAATGCTGTTAATATTCCATCAATATATGGCTTCTCTTCATACTTCCTTTCTGCAGTCTTTAATGCTTGCGTACGAAAACCAACAGGCCAAGCTGTATCTCTGATGGCCTTTGACAAGTTCTAATCTAAAGAGGGGAAAGAAGAAGATTCATTGAGAGGAATATATGGGGAGGGAAAACCAGATCCGTCCTAGGGTTCTAGATTGAATGACTTCCTCCCATTGCTGGAGTTCCCCAAACTTCTGACGAGTGTGGGAAGATCTGGAATTGATGGAATGTACTGTGGCTTTGAGGGGAGGTTACCTTCACACCATCTCAGAGGAGTCAAGACGCTGGAGGTTGCCCCTACCATCTTTGTGGTTCTCCCAAGATGTTTCTACAATTCCTGTTTTTTGTTTTTGTTTTTGTTTTTCCTGGGCATAGGGATGGACTTCTTAAGGCAGCACCAGACTGCAGCAGGCTAACTTCCTATTTATTTATTTATTTAAATTGAAAGAACCCTCACCAAAACCAAATCGGTTCTCATTGTGTTTTGTTCATCAGACCACCATTAAAGAACCCGTGGAGTAGCCTTGTTGCAAAGTGCATTACAGGATTAGCCTCTGTGAAACCTTGGTTAGTTGGAGAATGCTAGCCAAGCGTTTGGAGTGCGAAAAAGATGTCACGGCTGCTATTCAAGTCCTTCCCTATTTGGACATCCCCCCCAATATATCTATCTATCTATCTATCTATCTGTCTGTCTGTCTATCTATCTATCTATCTATCTATCTATCTATCTATCTATCT